>CAJNIZ010045699.1:0-31423 GCA_905231905.1 Symbiodinium pilosum | reverse complement strand
CAATGTCTGCATCAGAGGGCCTCAGATGCATCCGAAATGTTGTCCATGCCAGGCTAATCCAAGTCTATTATACCATTCAGAGGGGATAATTTGGGTGACGAGTAATCTTCAGGAGACCCTAGACAAGGTCCTAGACTAGGCTTAGGCTCCACCCTGGGCTTCGACCCTAGGCTAAGCCCTACCAGGTCCTGTTAGGCAAAGTTTCTGGAGGTTCTGAGAGGTTATATTTTCATTCATGAAGATTGCCATCTTCGCATGACATCATGATTCTTCTCCAGCACCGTCATCATCGCTGGATGCCATGAACCCTATTCTGGCGCCTGTCATTTATCAAGCTACATTAGCTTGACTAACTCGTGACACTAGGTCTTTGTCTTCTATCTGAGAATGAAATACGAACACTGTAGTAGATCTTGAAACAGTGCAATATGGCTCCAAAACCTATCCATGAGTCACTTGCTGCGGTGAGCACTCAGGGACCTGGGCAATGGCAGCTAAGGCTTAGTGGACGTGGGGTTTTCCAAGGATTTGGCTTTGTCCAATAGAGGCAAATAGCGTCTAATAAGAACTAATAGTTTCCGATAGCCGGGGCACTCCCCAGAACCTATTGGAAGATGATAGTGTCTAATAGCATCCAATAGTGCCTGATAGTCTCATTGTAGGGTTTTGGCTACATTGCAAGAATAAACGCCAGGTCTCTGAACTGGGGGGGGGTATGTGTGGGGGGGGGGGTGTCTGGCTTCGTATGATAAACCTAAACCCTAAACCCGGAAACATTAAATCTTCCAGTACGTAATCCCAAGCTTGGCCGTCACAATCATTGTCATGGTTACGAAGGGAGGCAGTCGTGCTGGACATATTCTCAAAACAGAATTGTGCATGACCTAAGGGTATTAGAATGTGGTCGTTTCCATTAATTGGGACCCAAATGTAGAGCCCACATTGCTCTTGTCCTTATTATCGAGACTCCCAGTTTTGGCAAACCCCCCCAAGTAGCAGATACATGGGGTCATGCAGATGTTCAGTATAAACAGTTGGCCACAAGTCTGCCACCTATCTGATGAGCTACTGTCAATACTAGGCTTATTCAGGAACCGTTGACGGTGGACGTAGGGGTCCCTTGTAGTATAGTTCCCAATATAGCCCCAGGAACTGATGTACATCAAAACTATCTGGGAATAGTGACTGTAGCTAATACGAAGTTTGACTGTGGCTCAAATGGGCAACAGGGGGCTTTGGATCCTGGGCATATGGATTTCACGAACAGATTCCAGGGGCCCCTTGTCATTCTAACATGAGTATGTTGAGAAATCCCCCGTGTGATGACGTGTAAGCTATAGTGAACCGCAACCTGGAGCCATCATGGTGAAAATACGCGGATGTATCTATCTATCTACTTATCTATGTATCTACGTATCTGTCTGTTTATCTATGTATCTACGTATCTATCTATCTATCTATCTATCTATCTTCCGATCTATCTGTGTGTCTATCTACCTGCGTGTCTTCTTATCTACGTGTCATCTGTCTGTCGGCCTGTCTGTCTTTCCATCTCTCTCAGTCTTAACCCAGTACTCCTGAGATACATGTCTCCAGGTGGAAGGTCTAGCTTGGAAGAGACTGTTGGTTGCATTACCCCATAGGTGGCCTCAGTATATATCAACCTAGATTCAACATGTCGGCGTTTCATATTTGAGGATGCCTACAAGGACTCCAAAAGTCTGTTGAGTAAAGGGCCCCCTTGACCAGGATTTTACCTGCTGGTAGGGTCCAAGTAAAGGTATAGTATATTGGGGTTCGCACTAGGGATAATGGAAGAACATGGAAACTACTATTTTATGATAGGGTTACGCTGGGGTTATATTGAAATTAATGGAAGATGAAATGGAAACTACTATAGTATATGTATATATATATAGATATTGGGGTTATATTGGGGTTCAAATTTGGACTTTCTTCTCCAAGGCTTTGGAGGAATGTGTGCTGGCTGCAGGGACTGAGCGTTTGAGAGGTACAAGGTTTCGAGTGCGTATGCCTTAGGTGGTAGAGGTAAGTATGGAGGATGAGCTGTTAGGTGGGTTTAGGGCTGAGGGTTCACTCAACCTGTAGATTTCTTAGCGCATCAGGCGTTTCAAATGCATGGCCTTCGGCTGCTGATGGCAATGTCTCAGAAATCATCTCTAGATTCCTTAATGGGGAGCCCCGCAACCCCTTCCTAATCCTCATTTATCCGTAGATTCGCTACGGGCTGCCATTTTGAAAAA
This sequence comes from Symbiodinium pilosum, assembly GCA_905231905.1. Taxonomy (NCBI): domain Eukaryota; class Dinophyceae; order Suessiales; family Symbiodiniaceae; genus Symbiodinium; species Symbiodinium pilosum. Next base: position 29,159 of record CAJNIZ010045699.1, on the reverse strand, counting down.
TCACCTGTAAACCCTGTTAACTGTTAGAGTTTAGCTACTTGCTGCACTTGTGGGACACATGTAAAGTGTGGATATGTGTATATATATATATATATTCTGTAAGATAAGAGTATGTTAAATAAATTTCACTTGACTGCCAGGCAGAACCCGCCTGCAATCCTGCCATATCCTAAAGATGCCCAATAGGGTTTAGGTTTTAGGGTTTAGGGTTGTTCTGTCCTCAAATGCTGAGGTACTTGCTGACAGCCTCCATTGCCAGTAGCTCCTTGGCCCCCTCCAGTAATCCAATACATTTGGTTTCGGATTTGGGGCCTTACAACTTACGACCTCAACCCACAGGTACCGATATGATATAACATGTTTGTTAAGGTCAAAGACCTTATTCAACACTCCTTCTGGCCCTGGGTACATATTGCATCCTATACAGACCTAGACCCCGAAAACCGTATGATGTCTGGGAGATAAACCCTGGGCGCCTTGCCGAACATCTGAACATCCGGATATCCCCCGGATGAATTGGAGCTGAAGCAAGGTTTCTCAACATGGGTTCAGGGTGGAGTCCCTGCTAAGGAGTCTGTAGGCTTCCGTTACCAAAAGTTTTCACAATGCAATGTTGCTAAAGTACCTACGACCTAAACCCTAATCCCTAAGCCCTAACCTAAGGAGCGGTTCTCAAAATGGAATGGGAGGGGCTGTAGACCCAGACAGGCAGGCCCTGCAATCCCCCAGTTTGACATTGAAACCAACATAGCCCCCTGTAACAAGACAGTGTTCTTAATTTGTTCGGGCATTTATGTGAGTTTGGGTGGTATAACCTGGGCCCTATATCTGCCTGAGTACGCAGTATATAATGCCAATTCACTCACGTGCGGGGCTTGTCTGTTGATTTCAGAGTTTGGGGAGTGTACTTTTCCGGTTTAGGGTGTAGGATACAGCGCGGTAGGTGTGAAGCAGAATGCGAAGTAGCAAGGATCAGTCAAGTAGTCAAGTGGTGCATACTCTTACTGGGTGTACAAGAAGGGGGGAAACTTAATTGGAAACTTGGGTTGTATAGGTGTTTGTATTATGACTTAGGGTACCTCTGTCCCCAAAGCCAGGACTCCATGACTTTCACATGAATCCTACCGGGCTAATGTGATATAGGTTAGACGTGTGAGGAATGGATTAAGCACAATCCCTTGTTCCGAAAACCAGCATGACCCAACTTACCTCATTCAATGTTGAAACATGACATTCTTGTATGCTAACTCCACGAAAAACTTGAGTATCAACAATGCCTTGCAAGTTGCATAGCCCGCTCGAGCTGCAAACTTTAAACCCATGTAAGAGGTGATGTAGAAGCCTGCTGATTACCAACTGTGTGGTCCTAGATTCCCTGCATATCTATGGTGCAATGGGGTATTTCTAATGTAAACCCTAAACCCTGGACCCTAAATCCTAAACCCGAAACCTTTCCCTGTTTTGTAATTATGCAGGCCCTAAACCCCAAACCTTAAACATGCGGTTCGCCAGACATCCCAACCCACCTTGGCTTGTGACCTGGATTCTCGCTTCCTGAAGTTGCCCTGAACAAAATCGCTTCCCTCAGGGCCAGTATATCCTCAAGTATATATATATATATGTATACAGTGCCGGGGGCCATATTTTTTGATAGTAGGGGAGGGGGGAGGGTATTGAATATTAGAGTACGTATTCTTGCTTATGGTTTTATCCCATCTCCTAGCTTCTGTTTCCTATGGAATCTTCATCATCCCTGTCTTCTGGGTTTTGAAGGTGCATGCTTGGGAGCCCCCATCTGGAGAAATGTTCAAGGGCTTTTTGTGCAATCCAAACTCGATCTACTGTCTACTATGCACACACCTCGTGAATGCAATCATGATGTCAATATTCTCAAGGGACATTCCCCTGGCGGAAGCCTTCCTCTGGCGTGTCGATGTGTGTCCGATACCAGTCGCGATATCTACCAACAACAGGAAGCGTAATCTCTCTGAGGTTGCAGATCCCACAAATCCTAGCCTCTAAAGCCCACGTCCCGATCCGCAAGTCTTCAACCAGTGACTCCAGAAACCTTCCTTGAAGCCTGAACCCCAATGCCCTTAGCCCTCAACCTTCAATATGGGCACTCAGACTTTTGTGGCATTTCAGGGATGGAAAAAAAAGCCCTAGATCCTAAGCTGCAGGCTTACAAGAAGATCCATGCCTACGGATCTCTTCAGGTGGTTTAGGGTTTAGGGCCATTCCAACCAAGAATCAACCCTAGACCCTCAAACCCTGAAATCCGCAAATTCTGAAGCTGGAAGCCTATGCTAGCCTTTTTTTTATTCTTGTATTCCTTCATATGGGTGGTTGTCAAAATTATGGTCCCTTTTTGGATCCCTATTATAATACGGCATCTAATATTTAGGGTGCCCAAAAGGGGACCATAATTTTGACAACCACTCATATACGTAAGCCTGAACATCCTAGGTGCCTCAGCCCTGGTTTGGTCGGGGATTTTGATTTGCATCGTCCAGCTCCTCGTGGCTCTGGTTCTGAGCACCTTCCTGCTGGGATCTCGGAGGTTTAGGGTGCTGGGGCTCTAGGATTTAGGGTTTAGGGCTCTAGGGCTTTAGGGTCCTGAGGATGTAGTGTGATTTAGGATTCGAGTGTTTCAGTGTTTTTGGGTATCGGGGGGCTTTGGGGAGCCGAGGGGAGGTCTTCGGTTACGGGTTTAGGGCTGTAGGGTTTAGGGTCTAAGGTTTGAGTTTTGGGTTGGGGATGTCTTAGGTAGTGTTTAGGAAAGGGTTCCCCTAAACCCCGAACCCCTAAACCCTAAACCCTAAACCACCTGTACAGCCCCCCCCAAGAGGATTTCTCACTGTTTTCAGAGGCAGATTGTTTTGGGCTACCATTCGACAGTCGGGTTTATAGGTTCATTCATAGGGTCTTTTAGGGTTTAGGGCTCAGGGTTTAGGGTGTCAAGGTTTCTGGGGGATGAGTGGTGTTGGGGGTTCAGGTTACGGCCTAAGAATTGGAGATGTTTCAAATCATTGGCGGGGTTCATACTCAGGATCTTAGTTTTGAGTGGATTTGGAGAGGCGCCCTCAACCCTGCGCCCAGCGCCCTAAACCACTTGGACTTGGTGCTGGGTTCTCTGGTTGCACCTAGGATTTATGGGTGCTTAGCTGCAACTGTAGGGATGTAGACATTCAATCGGTTCTGACAGAGCTCCCTCAAGTATACAAGGTCCCGTAGGCTCTGAACAGTAGGGGTTAGTCGGTCTAGAAGGCTCTCCATCTACCAGTCCCAAAGACATGGAAGCCCAACAAGGCCCAAAGAGCATTGTCGTCTTATCTACGGGACTACCATGGGGTTTTGGTTGCGTCGGGGGTTGAAGAGTACCAGAAACAACGGCTTACCGAAGAGCCGGAAAAGCCTGCGGGAAGCTCTGAAGTCATCTCGTGGATTTGCCAGGTAGGAGCAAAACCTAGTTCTCGGGGGTTATTGAAATAAGATAGTTTTCACATTGTCCTTGTTATTTTCACTTTTTCCTCATTACAATCCTGATGTGTACTAGGGTTCCATTTCAACGCCAGTGTTCAGGGTTCCGGGGGTTAGTGCTGCTTGTCTGCCATCGGATCATGGCATGCCATGTGATTGATGACAGACGTGGGGTTGGCATGTCAGCATGGAGTTTGTTTGTTCTAGTGGTTCATGATTACATGAGCGGCTCCCGTGCTAAGAGTGCCCCCTGTTACAACTCCCAAAAGGGACCTATAAAACCATAAATCTTGGACCCTAAGCCCTTAACATCTTAACCCTAAGCCCGATTGTTTTGGAAACCACATATCTGATTCATGCATGCCGCGAGCCGTAGTACCACTGGGAGGTTTTCAGCTCGTGCCCCTCAAAACGGGTTTACAGTTTTAGGGGTGTAGTTCCCCTTAGGTAGATAGAATATGGCTTCGGGCATATCATAACAAGATCCCTGTTTACCCCATATTCTATCTACTTAAGGGGAGTAGTTCTAGGGATACATACGGTTCAGGGTTTACGGATTAGGGTTTAGGCTTAGGGTTGCAGGCAGTGTCTGCAGGGCTTTGGGTACTATCCTTCCACCTACCAGGGCGGTTATCCGGTTATCTGAGAGTCCCAAAACAGCCCAATATATTATGATCCTTATTATGGGGACCCCGCAAAATGGACCTCTAATTTTGGGAAACCCTAAACCTTAATCCCTAAACCCAAACCCTTTGTATCCCTATAACTCCTATCAACCCCTGTAAATGTACCCCTAATTTGGGGTAATTCGCAATCTGCGCATCCCAGGCTGCAATCCCCTAGGGTTTAGGAGGGGTTTAAGGGTTAGGGGCTTGGGGGTTTAGGGGTTCAGGGCTTAAGGGTTTAGGGGTGAGGGTTTGGGGTGTGTAGGGGTTTAAGAATTCAGGGGTATATATGAGCTAATTATTGTCAATATTCACCCCATCAAGGCATCCTTAACAGTCGACATATAGGTCCCTCTTGTAGTTTAGTGTAGTTCCAAACATAGTCCTTCATCTGGAACCCATGTGCATTCAAGCTTGTGGGAAACATTGCCTGTAAATTCATACGGGGTTTCCTTCAATGAGGGGTGCCGTTTCTCTGGGTCCCCATAACACGGAAAACCTTACACCCTAAGCCCTAAACCCCAGCTACCATATACCAAACGCGCAAGAATCCTTCGAAGAAACGGCGAAGGCTTCCATACTGCCTGGATAAGTCGATACACATAGACGACCGTGCCTGGGCGGAAGAAGGGTTCACGGATTGCCCGGCCAGGTGTTCAGGCTTCAGGGATTAGGGGGGTAGGTGTTCGTGTTTTAAGTCAAGAGGTTTAGGGGTTAGCGGTAGGGGGATCCTGAGGTTAGGTTTTAGCGTTGATAGGACAGCGGTTCTTCAATGCCTGTTTTCCTGTAGGCTTCGGCGGTTGGAAATTTTGGGCTTTGTGGCCAGTAGGCCAACCCCTCAGCTCTTGACATGTTGTGCACAGTTTACGGTAGACCTGATGCTGTATGCTCAAATTCCGAGCCCTAATCTCAATCTGACCCCAGCCCTTCAAGGACACAACCCTCTTCGCCACACGATGCCCAGGTGAGTAGTATTTTTTTTGAGGATACTATGGTACCCAATATAGAGTAAGATCATATGCTCCTTTTCGGTATAGTATTCTATATAAGGAATATTATCTTTCTAAGTTCAACCACCAACAAAAACACTACTCAATAATATCACCCCAATATAACCCCAATATATACCCTATCATGATATAGTAGTCTCCATTTTCTTTTCCATTATCCCTATAAATCCCTATAACTACCAACAAAAACACTACTCAGGTCGAAAGGTATACAGTTACTTTGGCACCTTCTCGAAGTCGATGCTTTCGATGTTCGCCAACGTCTCAGCATCCAGCCCTAAGGGTCCAAGTACTTAATAATCATATACTCAGGTCCCTTTAAAGGGGATATATCGGGGTATATAGGGTTTAGGGTTTAGGGTCCCAGTACCTAATGATCATATACTTACCCAAGACCTGTACTATAGTTACTATTACCCAAAACCCAAGTACCTAATTATTGGGTACATGGACCCTCTGGGCAGTTTACCTAGGGAATGTTTGCTGCTTAGCGGCCTAACCGGGCCTAGGCATCATTCAAGCCCCCTCTCCTCCTGGTGAGCCGCCAAACCACTTCTATAGGGATACCATAGGGGTTTAGGGTTTAGGGGTTAGATAGGGATAATGAAACAGAAGCTGGACACTACTATTAAGGGTTTAGGGTTTAGAGCTTGGTGCACAATCTGGTATCATTATACAAGGAGGGGAAAATCCAGGTGTTGCAGTCCGGAAGTTTTGGAAGTTGCATGCTGACAATAGCGCATACGCACTCCTCACGATAATCTCCGTTGTCCTTAAACCAGCCCATTGGCGCTGTTGTCATGCAGCGCAATCTATATGTCCGAATCTTGTATTAGCAGAAATGTCAAGCTACGTAGTAGCGCTTTGCTCGTAGAATGTTTTTAGAGGTGCGTAGTATGACGAGCGCCAGAGCTTCGAAGTGGCCGATGAGTATATTTGTCTTACGACTCCCTAGGGCTCCCAGTTACCTAAATAGTAGGTTACTGGGCTATGTAACTCAAGGGTATATAGAACCCAGTTCCCATTATTCAGGTAGCTGGAGCCCCAGGGACTGATGTTTCCAACTCCTGCGCTTACAGGCTTCTCTGACGGTTTGCAGTAGCTGTTGGCCATTCCTTGGGCATGGGGCCTTCTAAAGGACTTTTCCAGGGGATTTAGCTTACAATTGGTCAGCCCCCAATTTCTCTGGGTTACCGGTACCATTGCGTGAGGTCCCATGATTGGCTTAATTATAATCCCAAGAGGTCCAAGGACCCAAATAATGGGGTTTTAGTGCCCAAATACTATAATATCAATGGTATTTGGGTCCTTGAACCCTTTGTGATTTATACAGAGTTCGGCCTACCCTACCTGCCAGACCATACTGCTTCTAAATTTAATGAGCAGGGAATGAAGGCAAAGATTAGCTTAGGGAGGCCTGAACCCTTTAGGGTTTAGGGTTTAGGGTTCAGGGTTTAGGGTTTATAGGTTTTAGGGTCAGAACTTCCCAAGAATCAGTAAGAGTTGGTATCATGGTGATATATGGTGATGAACTTAGTTTTGGTGGTGGAAAGGGGGACCAGTGTTTCTGGTTGTCTTTAGGGTTTAGGATTTGGGAATGTGGGTTTCTGATGATAAAGGTTTAGCGCTTTTGCAGAGACCTAAATGGTGCCTCCTATTTATGGAAGCTACCCAGAAAATTATTGTAGGAATGCATTCTTACATTCCCGGCTTCGGTTTAGGCAGGCCTATACCCTGAAACCCTCAACCCTGAAACCTCCACCCTAAACTCCAACAGCATCTCCAAGATTCCACACTCAGGCGCACATTATGTGGTCCCACTGGGCAATCCAAAAGCCTTTGCGAGCTCTAAGGCCTGCAGTTGATACTATTTATCCTGCATGGCAGCAGGAGACTATGACACCATAATTTCCTAAACTTTAAAACCTATAGTCCAAGGGTATGACACACTTGTAAAAATGCAGGATTTCTAGTTTCCACCGTATGAACCCTTCTTGAGCTGCAAGCCTAGAAAGACGAACCTTAGCCTTAGCCTAAAAGCCTACAGTCCTCCTTCAGTAGATGGAATATGGGGAAAAAGGTGATCTTCTTATAATATATACCCAAAGCCATATTCTATCTACTTAAGGGGGACTATAACCCTGAGGCTCCATGCAGGTAAGACTTGTAGACTTCCGTGTCCAGTACAGAGTTGGAGCACCAGGGTAACCGGCCTAACTACAACCCACTATGGACACCCCAAACTATGCGAAAGATGATGTCCCAAACCCGGACCACTGCAAAGAAACAGGATTCTTAGTATGCTGCATTCCGAAGACCAAAACCCTAGATTGCGGCAGGACGAGGTTGAAGAAATGGCTACCCTGTTTTTTAGGGTTTAGGGTTCAAAAGGGTTTAAGGTCGTTTTAGGCTGTAGTTTTCCACAACTAGCGGACCCCCACAACGATCCCAAAAGATTATAATCCTTCTCAAGGGTTGCCCCTAATTTGCGAAACCGCGAAACCCCCAAAGCAGCTTCTGGGGGATGTCATCCAAAGCGTAGGGCCCCCTTGTTGACAGGGAATACCAGGATTTTGAGATTGTTTTTGGGGTGACTCTTGTTTTGGAAAAAAATCTGGAGCGTGCATCTGTCAGCTGCACACCATTTACATACAGACACAGATAAAATTCCTTGACTCCCAAAAATACTCTAAGAAGAGAGGCTTCTGGAGTGAAGGTAGTATGGTTTCAGCCTAAATGAATATGGGTTTGATGACCACCCCTCTACTATCCCCTTGGGCCCTTTAGGAGCTGACTCTGGGGAACTGGGTTCCCATTTCACGCATCCTGTCGGACACTTGGCATGCACCGGCACAGGAGTGCTGTTCAAGGCTTTGCGTGTTTTGGGCTTTTTGTATCCTGTGTGGGAGCTACCTATGTTAAGATTCCTCACATGTTTGGGTATAGGAGGAGAACTCAGTTGAACAGCAAAGAAGATGCCGCAACCAGTCATACCGCCCAGGCGGGGGTGACTTCTCTAATTGGAAGGAAAAGCTGATATGTCCATACTGTGAGATACAGGCCCTGAAGAAGACACGGGCACTATCCTCAGCATGGCTCAGTAGTCATCAACATGCCAGGAGCTGAGAGGGGCCGAGGTCTTTACAAGCATGGTGCGGCCAAAACACAACCGACAATCCCCTGCCCTGATCATGACCAATCGCCTCTGGTATCGCCCTGACCGTTGTCACAATAACGAAGATGTCTCCACAGCCCCTCCCTCGCTGATGCCAAGGGGTTTACTCCGATGTGAGTTTTACTTCTGGGACGGGTCCCTCACAGGATTGTGTGTCATGGCAACAGATGCTCAGCTGTCTCGCCACCATGACAATGGTCTAGCAAAAACAAGTTCACCGCATGTAAAAGATGACCGGTCTGCGTGCCCACCTTTTTTGCCAGGGTGCCTTTTGCTTGTCACGCAACCGATCAGACATGTCGAAATTACCGTAGATCAAGAGAAATCTTGAACCACGTTAGGATTCCAAAAATTGTAATTGCTTGAATAAGTAGAACTTATGTAAGCCGGCTCCAAGCTTTTGCCGCTTAAGACCTCGTTTGCCTATGCTGGATCCAAGGAGAGGGTCAGCGAATGGTACACCATTTTCACGTTGGCCTTCCAGGTCTTTGGGCATATCCAGCGCGAACCCCAATCTTTCCCCCTAAGCCCTAGTGGTTTCCCTGGGTCTCATTTTCGTGCGCTTCTCTTATAGTCTTGGAGCTTGACTTGAGTACTAGACACCCACCAGAGCAATCGGTCCCATCTTCTGGTGGGGGACCGCGTAAAACAAATCTGTAGCTTCAAATTCTCAACTAGAAGTAGTGGGCGAAGGGTTGCAGAAGCCCCGCTACTGCTTCAGAATTGATTGGAACTAGTTACAACATACCGTATAAGTGGTAGTTTCCCAAAATAAGGGGACCCCAATATAGACTGCAACATACCATAGTCCTTCTTATGGGGACCCGCAAAATGGTGACCCTCATTTTGGGAACCCTAGACCCTAATCCCTGAACCCTAACCCTTGTATATCCCTATGTATCCACTATATCCCCCTTCAAAGGTAACCCCCTAATTTTGGGAGACCCCCAATAACCCAGCAACCCGCACGAGCTTTCAGGCCATGGAGCTTTGCACCATGCAGCACCCCAAAACGAATTCAACTAGAGTGTGGATTTTATCGGGGAGCATTATAGGGGTTATGAAGGGGGACACCAGGAGTTTAGACTATCGCTCAACTTGGAGCAGTGAGGATATAGTTTCCCACGCTGGTCAGTATTCGACATTGATGATTACAGTTTGCCGGAAATATGTACGCACAAATGTCTGGAAATACCCAAAACCCTGAACCCTAAACCGCTTCAAGATTCAGGTTTGCGTGGACTTCTTAGAAGGTTGAATGGGACACATAGCGTCTCCTTGTAATTTATTCTGGCTGTCATGATTAGGCAACCAGATGTGCGCATCTTTTTCAGGAAGCACAGATCTCCTTGAGTCAGCTCATGTTCATGCATGTTGTTATGTTGGCTACCTGACCTGGTTGCAGAAGCCCAGTGCCTAGTTGCTGCTGGCTGTACATGCCACGCCACCAACCAGTGCCTTCCTTACTTAATGAAGGGTCCCAAAGCGGTGTTCCTAGTTTTGGCGCCCGCATTCGCCTACAGCTGGCCAACCTCGACAAGGATCTGAAGAGTCGTCAGCTTTTGTAAGCCTACCCGGTGCTCCATGTACCATCGTAGTCCGGTGCGGGCATGGAACAACAAATAAGCTTCATGTTCGATGATGCATCAAAGATGAGCCAAGACATGTATGAAGCTCGCCCCCCTTGCTATACGTAACAGAGGCACTCTCAGTCCACTACTAGGATAAAGAGCGTCAGCTTCATTCCTGGTACTAAGGAAGCTGGATGCGCAACCCACGTATTGTAGTTTTGCTCCATAGGGAACCTCTATATTCTATATAGACCTCAAAGTATGATAGTCCTTATTGATGGGACCCCGAAAAAGGTAGATAGACTTTTAGGACCCCACCCCCTGTATACATACAGACATACAGACAGACAGACATACATACATACATACATACTACCATACCACGCCACACCACACCATAACATACAATAGATACAATGGATACGGTAGGTATAATACATACAATACATACACTACATACGGTACATACAATACCTACAGTACATAAGATACGTACAATACATGCATTACAATACAATACAATTCAATTCATTGTGCTACAATACATACAGTACATACAATACATACAACCCATACAATACACACAATACATATGATACGATACGTACATACTTACACACGTACATGCATACATGTATACATGCATACATGTATACATGCATGCATACATGCATGCAAGCATACATGCATACATTCATGCATTCATGCATACATGTATACATGCATACATACACAGGTGCATGCATACGCACATGCATCCGTACATGCATACGGACATACACACGTACTTACATAGGTACATACATACACTCATACATACATACATACATACATACATAAATACATACATACATACATACATACACTCATACATACATACATACATACATGCATGCATGCATGCATGCATGCATGCATGCATGCAGACATACATACATACCTACATGCATACACGCATGAACATAAACATAACTCTACGGATTTTCATGACCCACGCTTCGAGACTGTATACCTCGAACAGCTCTCCAGATAGTATCCGAGGCAAAAGCGGTTCGCATGTCTCATATTGCCGTGTTCATGGTTTTTCATGTTCAAGCTGTGTTCGAGCTTCCGACAGCCGATGCCCCGCATGCCTGCAGTTGAGCAGACTTGGCAAGCTCCTGGCATCTGCACATGAGAACGAAGCCCAAACCCGGACAATTTGCAGAGGCCGAATTGATAGCTGGGGGGCTTTTGTTTGGGTCTCTACGCCTTCTCTGGCATAGGAGTAACCACGCAGGCTGAAATGCAGTACCAGCTTGCACTGCACAATGCTCGCTTGAAAGTGCACAACGCTGAAGAATGCAGAACTCCACCAAACAATCTTGTGGCCTGGGAAACGACGCTGACAGGCACTGACCGCACGACATCAGCCATTGCCACCCTTGGTGAACAGTTATAGTTATAGATCTACTTCCGCCACCGTTCAATATGCAAACAAAACAATCTTCCCCAAAGAGCGAAGTTCTGCAACACTCACCATCCAAAACGGCCGAACCCAACATCGCCCCACCACCTAGGTAGGTATACTACGAAGCAATACAGTAGTGATATCTATACTGTCTACACCTGTAACTCTAGGGGGGAATGCTGAAAACCCTGAAACCGCAATCCTCAACCCCCACCCTGCAGCAGCAGTCCTTGTCAAGACTTTGCTGAAGATTTTCCAGATCACCTTACAGGTTGGCATGTTGCTGCTAGTGTCGGTGTAGCAAAAACATAGGATCGAATGGAACAGGAAAGTGGGAACTGGGTTGATAGAGGGATCTGGGGCTTAGGGGCTATTGAAACACTAGTGCTATCCAGAGTACTACCAATGAGAAACTCTACAATATTACCCGTTTGTACCTTGGGCTTTCGCTGCCTGATGGATCAATGGATCAACAATGACATCAGCTTCCCCATGCATCCCACCAGGTGTAGAGGTTTAGGGGTGTAGGGTTTAGCCTGATCACGGGCAAATGTGGACAAACGTACATGCGGAAATGCCTCCCTGTACCTTCGCCTGGGCATTGACCAGTATGTCTTCTGCTCAGCAGCACCCCGGTTCGTGCTGCAGCGGCGTTTTCCCCTTATATCTGTACACATACCTGTATGGCAAATTTAGCAGGGAAACTGCCGCAGAAGCAATGTCTCCACGTAGCGGGGCTGTTGTGGCAGTCCCGTGGCTGTCCAGGCGGCAGCAGACCCTGAATTACGATTTTTGCAAAGGCCGAAGTGAGCAGGGAGAGCAGGAGCAGCAGTATCAGGGCAGGAGCAGGACTAACCCCTATACAACCCCATATACCCCCTAAACCCTACCCAGAGGGCCCAATATGGCGTAACTAAGGAACATACCCTAAATGATGCTCGGACCCCTGCTATGTTTGAAGGAAGGCTCTTTCATGGAGGGGTATTTGGCCTCCTGGGTATACAGCAGCTCAAACGCTGATCTCTCCAGGTCCCAGACCTTTGAGCTCAGTCGACTCGGTCCACCTGAGGACTATGTGGGGAAAAGGGTTCTATTGGGGGATAAGGATGGGGGCTTACAGGAATACATAAATTCTAGGGCGTAGGGTTTACCTTGATGTTTCTAGGTCTAGGTGGGGCTTTCCGAGAGAAGGTTTGGGTTGTGGGGGCTAAGGTATGTCTGTTCCAAATGTCCTTAACTCGTTGTGCCTGACAAGTCCCAGTAGCTGAATCGTGGAAAAGAGGGCCCATGGCCCCACGAGCGTGGACATTGCAAGTAGGGCGAAGACAATGCATGTCGATGTCTTAGGATGGTAAGAAGCATTTCGAAGACTGCCATAGGCTTTAAGCAGGCCTTCGCGCGGCACACTGACATGCTTCTGAACCAACGTCTACACCTCCCGGTATCCTTTGAGAACGGTCTGCCCAATTCTCCTCCCGCTATCCTGAACCCCAAGCCCAACTCGTGTGGCCAGAGTGAGAACTGGAGCCTTGTTGTAACACTATCAAACACCACCGCTTTGTATTCCTTGATTTCCTATTTGGCTTTAGTAGAAGACAAAAGCGCATTTTTCCAACACTAGCCGGGACAATCTTTCTAAGCATGGTCCCGACACTTCGCTCGCAACTGCGAAGCTTGATCGGATACAGTACCTCGGAGCAAGCTTTCGGGCTTATCATGGTTCCAGGGTGAGGGTCTGGCATGCATGAGGGTTTCGGCTTTTGGGCTTGTGGTTTAGAAGGGTTTGGGCTTTGGGATTATGACTTGGGGTTTAGGGGTTACTGTACCTTGGAGTAAGGCCGGTGTTGCTTTTTTTGCCGCTTCCAACGGGCAAGAATCGTCTAAGGCAAGATGTTTGGTAGATTTGAGGGCGGACCATGCACACAGAGACCATCCAGTGATGGGGCGCAGAAATGGGTTCCAGGGTCCAATCTACAGGCTGATTTGTGCGTTTAAGGTGTTTAGAGTTTAGTGTTGGGGTTTACACAGGAGTCTCTCAAGACTATCCCTATACAATGCCTTGGGGGAACACCAGTAATCCCTATAAAATCCCTCTGTATCCCTGGGGCTCTGACGGGCTCTCCACAAGGGCTTGACCTCATAAAGTTACAGGGGCTACTTGAAGTAACCCCTAATTTTGCAGAAAGCACCCATTGAGGGCTAAGGGCTTCCTTCCTCACCATCTCCTTGGGCAAGGGCAATTGAAAAAAAAAAAACAGCTATCCGCCAGCCATGGCAACCGTGCGCAACCATGGCAAATTCTAGAAGCCAACTTTGGGGGATCCTGCAACTACTGATGGGCGTTTCCCAAAATTGGGGGGCACCATGTTGGGGATCCCTCTAACAAGGATCATGATAGCTTGGGGCCTCTACTGGGGAACCCTAATTTTGGAACCACCGTAAGGTTATCATGGGCTTGTTAGGGATGTTACCTAACTCCAGAGTCCCTCAAAGTATCAGCCCTAACCTGGGTTGACAAGGCCTTTATGGGATAGAAGAGTATTCAAAATGCTTTCAAGTTTAGGCCAATGAAGCCTCGTAAGTCATTTACAATGAGCTTTTTCACTCTTGAAAGATGTACCGCGTTATGACGAGCTTTCCAGAACAGGAATTCGGAGGGCTCAATCCTCAATCAGAAGCAGGCAAAGACAATATGCCTGCGTACTAACTGCTGCTATCATCTGCATGATTACACTTAAATCCCTACAGCAAACCGTAAACCCTTAACCCATTGCATCACCAAAGTATCCAGCTCCTTGAGGCATAAGCTCTCAGCATCTGGGAGACTCCACGAGGGTTCTTTGTTCCACAGTTTTGGGCGCTTGCTTTAAGCAGCTGCCTTGTTGGCCAGCATTCGGAGAAGTAGCTGTCCGAAAATCCCACACCCAACGCACCGCCAGTTGCCGATACCACGCCAGTACCATTTTGAGGCCTGTTTGCGGTACCCTAAGCCCGTATTGCGCAAGTAATCTGGGGTCACAGTATTGAAAGCTACCCCTATAAATCCGTATCTAAAGCCCAGTTTCCATGTTCTTTTCATTTGATACTCCTTTGTTGGGGTAATATCCCTAGACCCTAGGAGCCTTAGATGTACCCTATAGATGCCCCATACATTACTGTCCTAAACCCTTAGCCCTAAATTCTATCCACCATGCAAACAAGGAGCGCTTCTCACCTGCAAGGCGTTGTTCCAACTGCGCCTCCCGAAAATGTCAACATCTGGGAGGACCACAAACCCTTTACCCTAGCTGAGGGTTTAGGGTTTAGGGTTAAGAGTTTAGGGCCTTGGGCTCCTTCACCCTAAAGGAAGCCCAATGCCCTAAACCCTAAGCCCCAAACCCGAAGCCCTGAACCCTGCCTGTGGCTCCATTTACCTACAGCACTAAGCCGTAGGTAAATGGAGTCACAGTAAAACCTCAAGCGGGCCCGATGCAGAGACCTCATGAGTGAGTGTTTTGGCGGGCTCATGTTACATTAATTTGGGGATATGCGCAGGCCCCTCTCAAGTGGCGTGCCAGCATCAACACTGGTTGTTAGGTCAGGCATGACTTATTTTCAAGGTCATTACTATTAATGAATCTATCAGTACTATTGCTCTTATTACTATTGTTTCTGTTATTACCTTTGATATACTTATTATTACTATTATTACTATCCTTGCAGGGTCTCTTCTGGATTCTGGTCACAGCGAGCACAGGAACAATCTTTCACTCACCGGCCACAAACCATAAAGAAACGACCCCAACTGCCACCAGAATGAATATCACCTCGGTCACTTCCTTTGATTTGGGTGTGTCTAAACCCTAAACCCCTACTCAAAAGTAGGTCCACCTTGAACACGGCTCAAAAGATCTGAAACTGATTGCAAGGACCCACAAACAGGGCATACATTTTTTGAGGAGACTACCGAAAGGCTCCAATCTATTTCCTTATTGGGTCTGTTCTGGTTTTTGGGCAATCCACCCCAAAAAGAGCTCCATTGGAGCCTTTGGGTAATTTGCCCGGGTGGGTGTCTTAGTCACCCAGCGTCGGCCAGTGCCAGTGGCTTTGCCATGAACAGCTGGGCCGCTACTTTGGGATCCTTGCTATCGTTCAACCCAGACCCTGATCTCAGGACTGGTTTATTCATAATGGGTCTAAATTACTATTTACTACGTGTGTAACCAACCTGGACCTTACTTGCTTAAATGTCCTCCCCGTATTCTGGTAGGGCTAGGGTTGTATAATTGCATGGCCTAGACGGTCTAGAAGCATCATTACCATATCCCTCTGACTCTGCAAGTGGAAGGAAGGCAAAGTGCTGAATTCACTGGGTCATGACATTCCCCAGCCACTCCACCAACCAAAGGGTTTAGGGTTTGCTGTTTGGGTTTAGGTTCGGGGGTTTAGGGCTTAGGGTTTGGGGGTTTAGGGTTTTGGATTTAGGTTTTAGGACTTGTAGACCCTGACCCCTAGTGCATGGGTAGGTATACGCGGCCATACATGCTAGGGTGGAACCATAGTTAGCGTGCTCATAACTTTAGATATTACTAAGCCGATGAGACTCTGGGCTAACCTTAGCTACCAGTCACTGGCGGCTGACCTCCGGACCTCCTTCAAACCCTAAACCTTAAATAGTAGTTCCCACGTTATTTCCCATTATTCCAATATAACCCCAATATTACCCCTAAACCCTAAACCCTAAGCCCTGACTGCCCGACCTGCTTTTCCACAGCCTTGGCACTTAAGATTCGGAACTCCTGTCAGGACAGGAGTTGGATTGCTAGCCGTACAGTTAGGGTCGAGGAATGTAGGGTCAGCTGTTAGGAAAAAAAAGCCGCAAGGTTGGGTTGAGCTTTTGGGGTACAGGGCTTCTTCTGGTAAAAGCAAAGCTGTTTTGCCTGTCGGGTCGGGCCCCGCGTGGGGAGCTTTTTAAAAACCTTGCCTTGCTCCTTCAGGTTTTTGGAGTGGATGTCCGCAAATCATTCTGGTTGCCACCTCCCCATCCCTATGATTGGGAATGAGAGCCCCTCTCTTCCCTTTTATCTGGCTGCCAAAAAAGTTCACAGAAAGGTGACCCAAGGGGTTCCCACCAAAGTACAGCCGCCAGCACCGGGGAAACCTGTTGCGGGAAAGCGGGAGCGCGCAGGAACAACAGGACATTCGCCGACCAAGGCCGAACAGTCTAGATCTGTGGTCCTTCTTCACCCCAAGAGATCCACGCAAATCCCCAGCTTCGAGCAGCCTACTGTACGGGGATATGTACAACTCCTCCCCAATTGCCTACAGAACAATGTAGTAGCAGTTACCTAGTTACCCAACCACTAAACCCTAAACCACACTTGCATGGCCATACGGAATTGCAGCTACAGGTAAACCCTATAATGGCCTTTTGCATCCGGGCCAGGTTCAAGAGCCGCCCTATCATGGGCTAAACCCCAAAATCAATAATGGCCCAAACCCTAAACACAATAATGGCCTAAACCCCAACCCTCCTCCCCAAAAAACAACCAAACCCTAAACCCTAAACCCTAAACTAAACCCTAAACCCTATAACTTTCTAAGGATCCAGCCCTGGCATGATTTGGTTCTTGCCTCTTCGCGCTGTGAGAGCTTGGCCTGAACCGTTGCATCTGTGGCGACTTCTAGGGGAAGCCCAGGGTTAGGGTTCTGGGGTTCGGGGTTTAGGGGTTTAGGGTTTTCGGGTGCAAGGTTTAAGGGTTTAGGGTTTTCGGGAGTAAGGTTTAAGGTTTAGGGTTTTCGGGTGCAAGGTTTAAGGGTTTAGGGTTTTCGGGAGTAAGGTTTAAGGTTTAGGGTTCGAATAGGGATGAGCAGGGCCTGCTTAGGCCTCCCATATACCCATAAATATAGCCTTTTACAGACGAATATAATGGCCATGATTATGGGTACTTGGGAGGTATCGGTATAGGTAATTAATTGAAGTGCACATTGCTTCGATCATACCGTGGTCAGGAAGAATGTCCCCCGTGCCTACAGTTGCCACTGGAGGCCTCCAAATCAGCGTGCTGCCGCCTGGTAGATTGCAAATCCTCGGATAACTGAGGCTGGCTTTTGAAAGACCATGCTTTGGCAAGCTGCGTACGGCGTTTTAACATCATAATGATCTGCGCTGACGGGTTTAAAGAGCATCGGGACCCGACCGCCAAGCTACATTGTAATTTGCACGGGCACTTCGATAAAATCCCAGTTGGTCTTCGGCCACACAGCAGACTCAGGTGCTACTCAGCTCAGCTCCCGTCCCCCAGCAATTGGGAAGGAACTGACTATGCTGAAAGATCTCATCCCTCTTACAATACTCATTCAAAGTGTTTCCGCTTCTGCTTGTTCAAACTGCCAGAGAAGCTGTAGGAACGAGGTTGTGCTGGAGTGCTGGTGGGTTATCACACTTTGAATTGCAGAATGCCGCGCTGTTCTTTTTGGCTACTCTGCAGTTGGCATGTAGCTGAACGCAGCATTCCTGTCATGAGTGAAGCTGGGGGTTATCAGCCTGAATAAAATGTCAAGAGTTGAGTTCAGAATGAGGTACTGGAGTTCTGGCCATCAAGCTCTGGTAAGGTGCCTCCCTCAGAAAGACCTCCGCATAGCTGGCCAAGACTCCGTAGAAAGAGACGTGCACCTCGGCTCAGCACTCGGTGACAATCAGTCGCAGCACTTTCAAAAGGCCAGCCATGCAAAATAACTGCAGGAACATCCACTGATCAGTAGCAATTCCAGCATGATTGTCATGAAGCGGCCTTCTGCTGGCTCAACAGGTGGGATGAAGGTTGGTTGGCTGAAGGATCCTATTGTAGATTCCATGATGTCGTTTTCTTTCCTATACCCCACCTTCCTTTCCCTCACCTTCGGAGCCCTCTGGGACAACTGCAACATTGTCCATCTTCCTGCGATGACTGCGTCCGCTGCCGCTCCTGCTCCTAATGTAGACCCATGATTAATAAACCCCAACCCCATAATGGGGATTATAAAAGGGATCCTAATATTTAGGCCTTTAAAAGGAGGGGGTTTATTAATCAGGGGTCTACATTACTTACGTTATCCTACTCCCACTTGCACATGGGGGGCGCAAATCTATCAGCTTCGCTTGCGGCTAGGCAGCTGCTGTGCCAGCCGGCTGCTGCCGTCTCGCTGCGCCTACTGAAGTGGACTTTCCAGTTTGTTTAGGGTTTAGGGTTTAGGGCAAGTTTAGGGTTTAGGGTTTAGGGTTTGGGGATTAGGTCAGGGCTTTAGATTTGGGCTTAGCATGCCCCAAGCTGGGCTATGTCGAGAAAAGCATGAGAGGATTGTAGGGTCTGTCCTTGCTACGGATTTCTTCGGGATCGTTCTTTGGAAGCAAAAACTGGACAGGCGCAACTTTACAGGATCGTACGTGGCTGAATTGTTGAGCCTTGAACATATTGAGCGCAGCCCGCTGAAAGCGGATGCCGTATGAGAAGTGGAGTAGAAAGCTATTGCGTGAGACTTCATTAGTCAGAAGAACAATAGGAATAATAATGATCATATATGGATGATAATAGTAGTAGTAGTAGTAGTAATAATGGTAATAGTAATAATAATAGTAATAGTAATAGTAATAGTAATAGTAATAGTAACACTCATATTAATGGTCAGCCAGGCACCCTGTCGCCTGTTGTAGCCTAGACTCGTGCTGGGCATAGTGCAGAGATGATTTCAGAGTTTGTGCTTCGGGGATCTCTCCGGCAGCCCGAGAATTCATATGAACTGATCACCCCATCTCCACTCCCAAAACGTCAACCTACACCCTAAACACCCAGCAAGAAAATCGAAACTCGAACCAGAAACCCTGAACCCAAGCCACAAACCCTACCAGAAACCTTCAATCCAGAAACCCTACCAAGGCCTCACATGAGCTATAGTCTAAACTCCTAGTATCCCCCTTACTGACCCCTATATAACCCCGTTTAAGGAGTTTAGACAATAGCTCATATCCGTACGAACCGCTCCACCTCGAGGTCTGCGATCTTCGCATGAGCATCCTGCATCATTCAAGGGGTTAAGGGTCGGGCCCTGAGGTTGGACCCTGGGATTTGGGAGACCTACGAATGCCCATACTTGCTGGTGCTTGGTAGGAAGTAGGGGAATTAAATCACAGTCTAATAGATTCCCTTACTTATTCCCTACTAACTCCCAGTAAGTATAATACCTACAAACGGTTTATGATAGACTATACTGTATTCAGCTCCATATTGGGGTCAGGTGTTTGGCCCCCCTTACATCCATCAAGCCATGCTGGGCCCCTGCCTGGACTCCCAAAACCATGTGAGCTATAATCTAAACTCCTTAAAGGGGGCTATATAGAGGCCGGGGAGTATTAGAAGGGTTTTCAGGGTGATGCTAGAAGTTCAGATTGTAGCTCATGTATAGTAATGGGCTGTTGCCCTTTCGTTTAAGGTTTGGGGCCATTGCTTTACACACTTGAGCTTCAGCTAGAGGTAGGCTCGCCATAGAAGTCCTGCGAACTCTTGTGAAACCTGTGTAACTCCAAAACCCTGCGCTGTCCAGAAGTTTAACACATCTTTGATCTGGGCACACTAGAGACTACCATGGCATCCTTGCATAGTCCCTTGAATCAAGGAAGCCCAATCCCACATCTAGATTAAGATGCGCAACCCAGCACAATCCCACCACAAGCACAAAGCAACTCATGATGCCAGGGAAATTCCAAGAAAATAGTTTTCAGTGCCGGCAGTGTACATACCGAGTCTATGGGAGCTACAGAGGATTGTGGGGAAGTAGTATCTTAGCGAAGCGCAGGCTTTTCCAAGGTTGCCGCTACTCTCGTGCCTACGTCAAAACCATCCTGAATCCCACCCCGATTCTCACGCTAACCCTAATCCCTAGTCCCCGAAGAAAGCAGCAGAATGAAGTTAATAAAAGGACACGGACATCTTACCTCTTATAACCTGCCTGAAGAAAAAGGTTGTGTTTAGGGCGCTAGTAAGGTCTGTTCAAAGGGCTATGCTGACCTTGGATCACTCATTAAGCTGCCTCAGGCTAATAATTTACATTTACAGTCCCCCTTAAGTAGATAGAATATGGGGCATATGGGGATCTTATTATAATATACCCAAAGCTATATTCTATCTACTTAACGGGGGCTATATTCCTTAGGCACCCGCCCGCTCCCGCCAAGGACTTTGGGCCTGAAGCTCTGCTGCTCGTGCTGAAGACCTCTCAGCCTCCTGGATGTTAATTTCAAAGGGATTCTGGGAGCACTTAATATTACTGATACTATGTTTAGGGTTTAGGGTTTGGGGTATTGGTATTAGTATTCGTATGAATATTAGTATGAGCATTCGTACTAGCATTCGTGTTACATCTTTATTAATTACTATGCAACCTTAGAGGCTGAAGGGTCAGGGCAGTGTGGGTATCTGTCAAACGGAGGCGACTCACCAACCTGCAAAATAAGCTACACAGGCCAGGCCCTTAGATTGTGTTCAGAATGAGAATCATAATCATATATTTGACATTACTTGCAAAAACATTGGTTTAACTACCATCAAAGATGGTTTACTTCACGCTCGAGCGTACAAAGGAAATGGCCGCGGACAGCAATGCTGCTTTCGACGTGTGTTAGACTTGCAAATTTCTCGGCAGCTCTGCCTCGCAAAAGGGGAGGCATTATCTATCTCGGGAACCCTAACGATCCAAATTGCCCAATGTAGGTCATATTTATAGACTTTGGGGCCCAATGTATGTATTATTTATAGACATGGAGTCCTAGGGGAAGGCACCTAGGTAAGGTCCAAACTCTGCTTAGTTTTGGAGCTTACGCGGGCCAATAAGCGGGGAATGCCTACATGATGGGAACCTGGTCTTTTACACCGATCACTTTGTCTCTCCCCACTGCTACAACCCTCTCTAGAATCTTAGGATGCCACAAAGGCAAAAAGGGCTTGCTCAACACTCTAAGCCCTTAAACCTTTACACCCTATCCCGTTCAACCCCTAAACCCTAAACCCAGACTCTTAGACATACCAAGGCAGGCAGGAAATCTAAATCTGCCAGGGAACGGCCGCCAGCCGAGCTCGGCACTGTGACATTTGGCGGTCAAACCTTGGCAGAGCAAACTTCCATGGGGTCAGAATGTTCAGGGGTTTAGGGTTAATGACGGTTAATACAAGGGTTATATAGGGATAATGAAGAACATGGAAACTACTATTTAGGGTTTAGGGTTTAGGGGTTTAAAGGCTTAAGGGTTTAGGGCTTAGGGTTCAAGGGTTTGAGGTTCAGGATTCGGGAGTTTCCTAAGATTAAGGGTACCATGCTGGGCTCCCCAAAATAAGGGTTATAGCGTTCTGGGGTCTATATTGCGGTGCCCCTACTATTCAAACTTCCATTTAGGGCTCATAAACTTTGGGTACCGATGTCTAGGATATGTTTAGGCTGTTTAGGGTTGAGGGGTCAGGGTTTGGCGTTTGGGGATCAAGTTGCTTTAAGGAATCGAGGCTGATCGGGGTCCAGGCTTTAAGATTCAGGGCTGGGGGAGCAGAGTTTTTGAAATACTGTTGAGGAAAGACATCTTGCAAGATCCGAAGCATCGCAAATCTAAGGAATCGCAAAAGTTTGAGGGCCCTAGACGGTGCAAAATTTGCACAAGCGCGCGGTATTTACATGGCTGCTCCTCGGCTTTCTACATGCGGGCGTGAAGGTTTAGGGTTTAGGGTTTAGAAACCCTGAAACTAAAAACCCATAAACCTGCAAACCCCAAAAGCCATAAACCCTGAAACCCATACATTCTGAACCACAAACCATAATGAAAAACAAGCAGACACACAATCAACCATACACCTACAAACCCGAAACCCCTAAAGCCCCAAAGCTGTAAAGTCAATAGACCCTAAACCCCAAACCCCCCATGTTTGAGTGAAGACGCTCCCTCTGCATGGACTCGACCTGGTGTTCCAGGTCGGAGGCGCGCTGTTGAATCTCAGCTTCAGATAGGTCCCTCCAAGAAATTGGAGCTCCTAGACCCCCCGAAGTGTGTAAAATACTTGTATAGTCCCCCTGAAGTAGATAGAATATGGGGTAGATGGGATCTTACTATAGTATACACAAAGCCATATTATTATATCTACTTAAGGGGGGGCTATGTATTTTGGATATTGTTAGGAGGTTTGGACCATTCGTCTACCTACTTTGGGATCCAGCTTTGGGATATATGGCTAATGGGGAGACCCAAATATAGACGCAAACATACTAGTATCCTTGTTGCGGGGACCGCCCACAAAGGTACCCCTAGTGCGGGGAACCCCCATATGGGGATGATGAAGGACATGGGCCTCTCCCTTGGTCGTTATTCTGGGCTTCTGCTGGGGAACTCAGAGTAAACTACCAGCATATGGGTATATAGTAAATGACAGGGTTTCCTTACTATAGTAATTTAATTTAAGTTCCTTCACCGCAACCCAGTATGCAAGGATTGTCTCGAAAAACTCCTAGATCACGGTGTGTGATGCTGCAAGGTTGGAAAAGGGAAGCTTGATGTCCAGTTGTGCAGAAACCAAGAAAAAGCTTTGCCTTAGAGCTCCAGTGCTTGGAAACTACTGCTGACCATGCCTGAGAACATTCGGAGAAAAAACTGAAACACGGGCGGCTTCGGAGACTATCTTGCCGCTTCCTGCTGAGCTCAGTTACCTTGCAGAGTTGATGTACTCAAGTGCTGTGGCGCTTCCAGGCGCCGAGCTCCGTGTTGAAGCAACCCCTTACACGTGAACCAATCGACTGCCAGCAAAAGACATCCGTGGGACCACCAACAAACCCTTTCGAGCATGTAGGCGTGGTTCACTGATTCACCAAAACGAGAAGTCCAGCACGATAACAACAGCACAGCAGAAGAATCAAGGGTACCAAGTAGCCGCCACGCGCTGCCTCATCAGTGGGGCCAGTCTCTCGAGGACATGTGAGCCAGGTCATATAATACAGGGGTACTAGAAGTGCTTGTGTGGATTGCAAGCAGAGACCATTGTACTGAGACATACGGAGAGATGCCCAAAATGGGAAGCCGCGTGTGCTCTGTTTGATCTCTAATTTATAGGGAGTATATGAGGGTTGTTTAGGGATTATATAGGAAAATAGGGATTGCATACGGATTATACAGGGCATTATGATAACTGACGGCTCTTCGCCCCCTGCGATGCCGTGGAACTTACGCCACTAGATCTGAGGTCTGGGGTTGCAAGGTTCGGGTGTGGTGTACATTCTGCAAATTCTACACCCATACATCTGCAGGTCTTTTGCTTCAATCATGCCCGGCCGTTCTCGCCCACACAAGTTCCTCTCGAAACGACTGTTGATACAGAAAATCCTGCGTGGCCTTAATATACTACAGTACTGTCATTCCCAAGGCATAAGGTGCTTAGGGTCATGCAGGACTTTAAGTATCCACAGTAAGCCTCGAGACTGTTCATTGATGCAACACTACTGATATTGTTGCCTCTCACTACCTTAACCCTCCCCCAAACTAACATGGAACCTGAAAAAAGGTCATAAATAGAACACTACCCCTTGAGAGGGAGCCTGTTTCAGGTGCCATGTTAGCTTGGGGGCAGGTAGTCTTTCTTTGATGTGCTACCTCTTGTTGCACCCCAAGAAAGGTGAGCCCAGCCCATCTCTGGCTGCATCCCTGTCATGCACCCCACAGCCCCAGGCTTAGGGTTTAGGGGTTTCGGGTTTAGGGGTCTAGGGTTTCGGGTTTGGGTTTAGGGAACTGCAAACCCTGAATGTCCAAACTGAGAAACTCCACATACCCTCGACAATAGCGCGCGCAACATCGCAAAACAAGTGCTTTCCACACATCCGCGCCCTTAACTATGTGTCTATCTACCTATCTATTCATACAGGCATACATGCATGCATGCATACGTACATACATACATAAATACATACATACGCATGTAAATGCATAGCCCCCTTTCCCCCCCCCCAAATATACGATCCTCTAAGCCTTTCCCAAGAGCCCTGGACCCTTAAGTCCTGAATTTGGAGCCCCACACAACTGGGTCCAAAGGAGTGGGGTCTCATGCGCGTCCCCACAGATGCTGAAATCCTTATTACCGGGACTCCCGAAAACCCATCTTCCGACTTATGGATCCTTAAATCATCCCTGTGAAATCCCAAGTTTTCCATAATCCCTAATTACATTGTTTAGGGTTTAGGGTTTATCCCTTTCCCAGAATAATCCCTAAATTCCTAAGTACACCATTCCCCTTGTCCAAATCATCTAAGCCCCTTAAACCCTAAACTCGGAGACTTTAGCCAAACCCTAAACCCTTAAACCCTTAACCTTTCAACCCTTAAACCCTTACACCATTCAACCCTTAAACCCTTAAACCTTCAACCCTTAAACCCTTAAACCATTCAACCCTTAAACCCTTCAACCCTTAAACCTTCAACCCTTAAACCCTAACCCCCTTAAACCCTAAACCCTTAAACCCTAAACCCTTAACCCTTCAACCCTTAAACCCCTAAACCCTTGAACCCCAAACTCCTAAACCCTTAAACCCCTAAACCCACAGACTTGAGCCAAGCTGCTGGGTGGAGCTCTGCAGCTGAGACTCGAGCTCTGCGATTCGAGTCTGGACCTCAACAGGGTTTAGGGTTTATAGGGTTTAGGGTTTCAGGGGTTTCAGGCGTTTCAAGGGTTTCAGGGGTTTAGGGTTTAAACCTCAACAGCCCCAAGGGCTTCAAGTAGCGAGGTTTTGGGTGATTATCTTGGGGCTAAACGGTTTGGATTTAGCGTTTAGGGGTTTAAGGTTTAGGGGTTTAAGGTTTAGGGGGTTTAGGGTTTAGGGGTTTAAGGTTCAGGGGGTTTAGGGTTTAGGGGTTTAAGATTTAGGGGTTTAGGGTTTAGGGGTTTAGGGTTTAGGGGTTTAGGGGTTTAAGGTTATTGGGGCGAAGCAAGGAACTATATAGGAAGGTTATGAAGGGTTAATTAATAAGTACCTTGCACCTTTAGACAGTAAGTTATCCTTCGTCTGCAATGTTCAGAACTCTGATTTCACAGTTGGCCCCACATGTCCCGAATGCTTCAATCCACTGAGACTTCTAACCTCAAGCCTCAAAACCCCCTCAAGCTCAAAACCAAAACAATTAGCAGTTCCAAAAGAACCCTGCAGACGCTCACCGTCATATCTTATGTGAGCAGGGACGAAATTCAGGTTGGGGCACCTGGAGGGGGATGTATGCGGACGTGGTTTAGGGGGGACCTCTAAGGAGTATACTATAACTTACTGGTTCTTAGTAGGGAGTAAAGCAATATAACCCCATATCATATCCCCATATAGTATATATCCTTATTCCCAACCAAACCCCAATAGAATAACTTTAGTCCATGGCTCATGTCAACTGGCTTGCTGCAGCAGGGGGGCACGTGGCATGTCCTTACCCAGCTCAGCGAGCCTGTGGCGGGTATCTGTCCCCAGAGGGTTTATGGTTTAGGGTGCTAGAGTTTGGGGTTTTAGGGCTTAGGGTTTGGGGATGCGAACATCGAATGGAAAACCCTTAGTTTTTTCTGGTGTGGTATCCTCTAGTTTCATAAGGGTCTAAGGGGGGAAAAATTTCCTCATACTTCACTTTTCTAGTCTGGCCAGCATCCTTCTACCCTTTGGGGTACAGCATGGTTTTTCAACACAGGTCCGGGTACTTTGAGGGACCCCTGGAGTTGCCAATGGGCTTCGGAACCTACTTATAATAGGTTACAGGAGAGTTACAGTTGGCTCATTAGAGGCTATAATGTTACCTAACCCTGAACCCTAAACCCTGGACCGGGTCCCTGGAGATGGGCCCCTGACCCTACATCCCTAATCCCAAGAGACCTCTATATTATCTGCGTTTCTTTTCCATGTTCCGTTGTATTTGCATTTGAGTACCCATTATAGCGTTAATGACCCCTCTACAATTGGACTTGCTGAGTACCAAGCAGAGCTCGCTTCAGGGATATTACCCCTAAACCCTGAACACAAGATAATCCCACTATAACCGCAAATAAACTCTAAGTAGGACCATAGCATTAATCCTTAATGAGGCTTCTACATGTCTTTTTGATTCTTCATGATTGTAATCTGTCTTTTCTTTTCGATCACGCTATACACCTCTATATATATATATCCCTATATAATGCCCCAAAAGGGCCCATGACCTGCTCCCTATAGTGACTACATAAGTTAAGCCCAACATATTTCCATGTATCCCTATATAACCCTCTAGTAGTCTAGTCAATATAAGCTAAGCCCAATATACTTCCATATGCCCCTAGATAACCCATATAATCCCTCTTTTTTCTAGGCAGTCTAAGCTCAACCCAGTATATTTCCACATATTTTCCCAGGGGTATTGATGCGCCTTTGAGGCCCTATGCCCTTACAAGATGACACACTCCGCACATTTTCCCTACATGTTCCATGAAAAGGAAAATGGAAAGTACTACATTATAATAGGGTTTAAGGTTGGGATAATGGAAAAGACAACGAAAACTACTTTGAGATATGTACTTTCTAATCCCTCCATTATTCAAGCTTGTACATTTCGGCCATGGCCTGCTCTCTAGCTGCTTCTCCCGGACCCGGCTGCTGCGCAGCTGATGGTCTGATCCATCCAGTTGAGCCTGCAAAGCAGGGTTTGCCTAAACCCTCCCCTTAAAAGGGGGATGTGGGGACTATATGCGGGCTACATGTGGTGATACACATATATATATATATGTAGAGGTTTTAGGGTTCTACCCTGGGGCTCCTACGTAGATGATTTTTTGTTTGGTACGGTGCGTGCGCTAAACTTCGGATGCAGAACCTGAAAATAAGGGACTGCATTGGAGGATCTTGGTAGTGTGTGAGGCTTCAGAATTTGGAGTTTTTGCCACTTTCATGGCTCAACGCTTACGGGGGATTTGGGCCACCCAAGATGGTTGGACGGCAGCGGCTTCCTGGCGGTGCCTTAACTTTGCCAGTAGAAAAATGAAGCTATAGTCCCCCTTAAGTACATAGAAAATGGCTTTGGGTATATTAGAATAAGACCCAATATACCCCATATTCTATCTACTTAAGGGGGACTATAGCCACAGCAACAACAAACGTAAGAGTTCGAGTCGGTTTGGTCCGCACGGCACGCGTGGTCCCTGGAATCCTTAGGCTGA
This sequence comes from Symbiodinium pilosum, assembly GCA_905231905.1. Classification (NCBI taxonomy): domain Eukaryota; class Dinophyceae; order Suessiales; family Symbiodiniaceae; genus Symbiodinium; species Symbiodinium pilosum. Next base: position 1,619 of record CAJNIZ010045699.1, on the reverse strand, counting down.
GGAATCTGACCAGAACTCGAACCTCTGAATGCTACACTCCCCAAGTCAAACATGGAATTTCAAAAGGGTGCCATGCAACTGTCCTTGTAGTAGGGGGCATTAATTAGATTTCGTGTGAATTTGGAGTATCAAAGCCTAAAGCTTAAAGGCTTGAACCACGCTGTGTTGGGCCCCCTGGGAGCTATGACAGCCTCGCGTTCCTTTGCTTTGGCCCAGGCTGCGGCAACTTGCCGGTCCATCTCCTCCGCAGGCAGGCGTCGGGTTTGAATACTGGTTTAGGGCGGTTTACTATTAAAAGGGTTGTGATGTAAAGGTCTTCTGTCTGAATGGATTGGGTCGGGGAATGCTGATTCAGGGCTTATGGTCGCAAAGACTTTGGAATAATGTGGCGGGGCGGGGGGGGGAGGTGCTTTTGGCGTGCTTATGTTGGAATTTGCATTTTGTTTGCACCATTACGGCACCGATGCGCATGCTCGCAACACCAAAACTGCCTTGTCGACTTAGAGGCAAGTGACGCATTCTGGCATTCCGCATTGAGCTAGGAACTGAGTGGTCAGCACGAGAAACTGAAGACGTCACCAACAAGACGGGTCCTCCTCGCCTACACCCCACACGGGGGACCCTTACGCGCCCCGTAGGCCCTAGCCCTCCACACGGAACCCAACACCAAACAAGCAAGTTTGGACTAGAGTTTGTATATGGCTCCAGTGAAGTGGTTTCTGGGTGTCTAAGCCAAAGCGAAACCAACACCTGCACCAACACATCGAGCGCAAAACTAGGTTCCACCAGTAGCCCCTTAAAATTAAGGCTGCCTTTTCCTAATGTTCAGCTTTCATAAGGAGACACCCAAATAAGAAAAGGATACTGGTAGAGTACCTAGAGAAAACACCAAAAAATCCCTAAACCTGAAACCGTACACCCTAAACTCTAGACCCTGAACCCTAAACCCTAAGCCCTGAACCCTAAACCCTATAAACCCTATGGGAATCTTTCTTGTGGGCCAGGAAACTCAGCCCTAAACCCTCAGCCCTGAAAGTCCCAACCTGCTCTCGCACCCGGAGCTTACTCTCCAAATCTGAGGCGTAAGAGCTCGCACTTTGGAGCTCTGCATCCACTGTGGCCTCAAAAATCCCAAACTTGGGGATGCTTGGGATGGGGATGGGGATGTGTCTCCTAATAAAGGTTTGTAGGGTTTGGGGTTTAGGGTTTAGGGTTCAGGGATTTAGGTGTTTAGGGCTGGGAAATAACCCTAGAATCAGTTAGGGATACTGGAAGAGAAGAAGGAAAATACTATTTAGGGCTTATGATGTGAACTGTTTAGAGCTTATGAAAGCCTAGCCCTGAATGTTCAGACGCGAGCAGAAAGATGTATGGGGCTTAGGGTTAGCTGCAGCCCTTATACACACTTGGAAGAGCCCGGATTGTGGCAGCAAAGCTGCCTGGGTTGCAAGGTGAATTTTCTGTACTGATCTGATTTTGCGGCTGAGGACTCTAAAGCCCAAACCCCAAACCCTAAGTCTGGATCCTAAACAGCATGCCTACAACTAGGCCCTAGCTAGATCATCTCCGCATGTAATACTTCTACTCCCTGTACCTCGAGGGGGCGCAGATGGGATCCA
>CAJNIZ010045698.1:8281-38058 GCA_905231905.1 Symbiodinium pilosum | reverse complement strand
GGGACTAAGGTCCAAGCTAAGTCCCCAAGGAGGATTAGGGTTTACAGTCTGGAGATTCAGGTTTTGGGGTCTAGCGTTTAGGGCCCGTGTAGGATTTTAGGGTTTCACGGATTACAGTAGGGCTTTGGGGTTTCCGAAGCTGAGCGACCCTTTTCAAAGGGATATAGGGTTAAATATCAGACACACCGCTTGGTCAGAAGGATTGTTTTTAGGGTTTCCTTCTTCTGGAAACATCCAAATGGCACTGTTTTGGTGTAATCGTCTAGAGGCTATAACAGGCACATGGCATCGCAACTGCAGCAGTCTGCACCATAAGGACTGCGGTAGGAATGCTTCAGGGTCTTGGGTCTCAGGCTGTAGCACCTAAGGTTTTTGCCTAAGCCCTTTAGGGCTTTCAATTTGGGGGGGCGTAGAGTCCCTCAAGCCCAGGTCCAAGTTTACGGTTGGGGGTGCGTGCTTCAGGTTATATGACTTCAGGACTACGACTCTGCAACTGTACCTCGAGAGGGCGAAAAGACAGAACCTGCTTATAGCTGGAACCCTGTATGAGCTACAGTCAATAGTTGCCGTTGCCCTACAGAATCATTGGCCATGGGCTTCTTACAAAGGAACATGTTCAGGACTATACTAAACTACCAAAGGGACTCCTATGTCCAGCCTTAATGGTCTCTTTATAAGCTGAATATTGCATCCCTGAGCCCGCAGCCCTTAGCCTGCTAAGTGTTTCAGAGACTCAGGCATATTGATTGATTGATTGATTGGTTGGTTGATTGATTGATTGATTGATTGAAGCCTGTCACTGCTTCCAGACAGGCGGGAGTGAAATTCTTGCAGGACCCATCATGTGATGGCAGCTCAAGTGTAGGGATTGTCACATTTAAATTTGGGCACCATCTCCATATAGAAGCTCAGTTCTGCAGTAGCAGAGTCTACAAACTGCTTTGGTCGGCCAGTGTAAGTCGGAAGTGACATTAGGCCTGGGTCGTTCCCGGGGCATTTATTTTTGTCGATGCTTGTAGACACTTCGAAAAATGTTTTGCGGCCAATGAGCTCAAGACTTATTCGGATTCGTCCAAGGATAATGGCGTTGGTCTGATACTTCGCTTGACCCGACAACTTGAAGGATCCACTTGGCTAAGAGTTGAAGGTCCTTGAGTCCTATTTCCCAAGCCGAACTGACAAAACCCAAGCACCAGCGGAATCACCTTCCACAAGGCGCTCGCAAAGTCTTGAAGCTAGCCAAAAGTGACCGGAAGGCCCTTCCAAAAAAGCTACTCACCAAGGGCTAGTATGAAAACAAATACAGGCCGCTTTCAAAAAGGACAGGAGTCTTTATGCAGACCTCTTCCGGCTTCCAAGTTAGCTTCACGGAGGATACGTATACAGTCCCCCTTAAGTGGATAGAATATGGCTTCGGGTATATTATAACAAGATCCCCATATACCCCTATTCTATCTACTTAAGTTGCCCTACACCCCGAACCCTATAATTATAACCCGTTATAGTAGTTTCCATTTCATTTTCCATTATCCCTATATAACCCCTATAAAACTCTATATTCTATCTACTTAAAGGGGTACTAAAAACATTCATGACCCTCGAAGCAAAGCCGAGCCGAGGGTCTGAGAAAGCAATGAAGATCACAAAGAAAACTCGCCACCAAACACCTTTGCACGCGTCTTGCGTTTAGGGTTTAGCGTTCAGGGTCCGTGCTTGAGTTGCCCCGGAGCATATACACTCTAAGCCCTATAGACTAGATGTAAAGGGGTCTTCCATGAGCAAAAGTCTAAACTCCTAGCATCCCCCTCAATAAATCTTACAGTAGTCCCCTATATAGTCCCTTATAAAACCCTAAACCCTAAACCTAGATTATGGCTCTCATGGGGTGCTTTGGGTTGATTGGATGTTCGGTTTCTCCAGAGCGCAGTGTTCGGTCTACAGCTCGCGTCTGCGTCCACAGTAAGACGAAGCAGCGACCTTCCAAAAATTAGGGGTACCTTTCTGGGGGTCCCCATACTAGGGGGGGAAATGTTGGGCTCCCCCTATTCATGGAAACTACCAAATTATCGTAAACAACTTTGATCAGAATCATCGTCGGGCAATACGCCTCAACAAGAAACTCGAAGCCTCAAAAGGATGCCTGAAGGAATCACGCGAAACTAGAAGAAAATGAAAACTACCCTATGGTATATTGGGGATGTATAGGGATAATGCAAGAGACAATGGAGACGAGCATGTAGTATATTGGAAGTAAAGAAAAACTCAGCTACAGTAGAACAGAATTCGTCACTTCTTAAAACCAGGGCGCGCTCATGGCATGGGGTTTAGGGTTTAGGATAGTGAGGCTTATACCAAATACTTCAGAAGTATCAGGGAGGACTGCGCCCCGGAGAGTGACCCGAATGATCTGGACATAGCGCAACAACTTCACTCAGTGCTAAGGCAGAGGGTCCATGTACCCAATAATCAGGTCCCTTTGGGATATATAGGGTTTAGGGTTTAGGGTCCATGTACCCAATGATTAGGTACTTGGGATTTGGGTAATAGTAATTATAGTACAGGTTCTGCGTAAGTACGTGTTTATTGGCTACTTGGACTCTCAGTGCTAAGCCAGGCATGCGGTGTTGCAATGCCAGGCTCTGAACGACTTCACCGGACATCAATATTATATATCCACAGGTATTATACATACACCCAACCTGAAATGAACATCTCAACGTGCAACACCTCGCGCTGAAGATTGTGACTGAGCCGAATTCATGAGCCCTAGGCTGTAGACTGAATGTATGGGGCCTCGCAGAAGATTGGGATACACAATTGCACATGTGCTTTAGGGGTAATTATTCAAACTACTACATTACATTACATCACATTACATTACACCCCGCTTCTTCTTAGTTCATTTGATTCTCCATGGATACACGCCATGAAAATCCGAAACCAAATTACAGCTCCAGTGCCCAGACCTAACTTCAACCGAAAGGCTGTGCTCAACGAGTGGAGCCGCTATGTCCGGCCAGGAGTCCATAGTTGTGACCTTTCAGCAACATGGCTCGGGAGTACAGACCTTGGGTTCAGGGCTTAGGGGCTAGGACTTTTTCGTACACGTTTTTGGGTTAGTGGTTCAAGGCTTCCCATAAATAGTAGAAGCAGTGATGGGAATATCCACGGATGATGTCTTTGTTGGAAATGAGTGCACCACGTATCACATCAGGATAACAGGTAGAATTATGTGCCGAATCCTTTCTCAGTTGGGCCACAGAGACTCTCAAATGTGGCAATCTTTCCTTGTGAGATACCCTTGTTGCCCATGTAGGAAAACTCCTGGAAAGTTTTGTTCAGGGCAGAAGCACGTGCAGCTAAAAAGCGCTAGGTCGCCACAGGTGCTGCAAACCCTATCCTCCCGCTATAGTGCCCCTTAAGTAGATGGAATATAGGGTTTATGGTTTAGGGTATAGTCAGTCCCCCTTAAGTAGACAAAACCATATTCTATCTACGTAAGGGACACTATAGCCTTCAACAGCAAGTCCTCCCTGACTAGGTGAGCCTCTGCACACCCTGGCCCCACTTTCAACAAGAATTTGCCAAAATCATGCGACCCCACGCCACATCCCAAACTCCTAGCCTAAGTCCTGAAAGCAAGCATTACTCCCAGAAAACCCAGCCCACCACACCTGGAAGAGGGTGAACATGGAGGTTAGGATGCTCTGGAAGTACTCCGCATCGCCCCCTGTGACTGGCAAAGAGACCGTTTGTTTCAGCTTGCTGGGAGATGATGTGAATTCTTAAATAACGGGCCCCTTTACACCTGTTGTAGCGTCGCCCACACTTGAATGGCATGCCAGTGGCGCCCTGCTTTGGCAAACCAACCATGCGATGATGAACAAAGGGGGGGGTTGGCGGACTGCAGGGAGGCAGTGCCACCAACCCGCAGTGTATACTACTTTGGGAAATACTCAGCTGCAGGGTCAAGATCCGTTTCTTGACTATCGACATTAGCACTGATCCTTACCATTAAATCCAATATCAAATCACGACGGGGGCATGCCCACAACTTCCGGGACCACTCCATCAAGAAATAGTTCTCAATGCCAGAGAACCTATGATCTGAACGGCATGATCCTCTTTTGGAAGCTCTCAGAAGTTCCCGCAGATTTCATCAGATCCCTCATGCAGGGCCCTCTTTTGGACCCAACTTGCCTGTGAGGATCAGATGGTGCTTGGAGTAATGCCTCAGGCACTCCAGTTCATGAGCTGCAGTCCAAAGTGAAAGTGTATGCGGCTCTAAATAGGAATTCGGGACCCTGACTTACGCTTCATCTTTTGCCTCATTGACATCCCATGAACTCGCAACCAGTCTTGGAATTCAAACAGATCTGTAGTGTTCTATGGGTCTGGAACTCTTCATGACAGAAGTTCTGTGTATGACTGACCTCTACGTTTAAGTTAGCTCCCGAAGGGCAAGAACTTCTTTTTAGGGTTGCTGGTGTGCTTTCTTGCACTTCGCGGAACAGAGACCTCAACCTCAGGACAGTCACTACCTGGAGGGTCAGAGGGACTTAGTAAGTAGGTTAACAAAAGGGAAAAACTAGGGTTACTATATGGGCTATAAGGGGTCATGAACCTAATTACTAAGCCCCTCAAGTAGGGGGACTGAAGCCCATCTCTTCGGAACCTTGGCGGTGAAATCCAGCTAATTACTGTGAATGGCGAACACCTGGCACCATGGTAACTAGTTGCAGCACTGTGAGAAGGATCTCGGGCTTCATAAACAACTTTTACTATTATGCTAGCTCAGTTGGGGCCATAAGAACCCCCTTTGACGAGTGTAGACTATAGCTCATAAGAATGTCCAAAGCTGACGAAGGCCTAAAGCCAATGGGATTGCACATGTTTAGGGTTTGGGACTTCTATGAAGCTTGATACCTGGACCCCAAAATATGTACAATAATGGCCTTCCTGAACATTTCAAGTATTTTGGACCATTAATCTAGCTTTCAGGTCGTTGAAGCCCTTGAACCTACAAATCATGCGTCCCCTACTATCCTCCGTTGTAGTAGTTGCCTCTTAAAGAGCCCGAATCAATCTTAGCTATCCTTAGATGAGATTCCTTCACTAAGGGGGAATCTAGGGGGTCAAGTTACATAAGATGGTACCCCTGAATAAAAGCTTGGTAGTAGAAACCCTGCAATTGTTCGGTACACGCTCCCTCTGCGTCGGTTACGTGGAGTCACTGAGTCACAGGTAGGCTATAAACTAAATTCCGAAGACGTACTGTTGCTCCCTATATACAAGAAATCCGCTTAAACTCGCCTCTGCAATTGGAACGCACCATGCTACCATTGCAGCCTGGTTGAAAACTTCGAGACCGAAACCTGAACATGCGCCTGAATCGCAGAATGTAAACAATGAAGCACACCGCTCCCAAGCGCGCGACGTGAGGAACACAGCCACCAAGTACACGGTGAACGTCAGCACGCCTGGACAGCTACGCCTAGACTGTGAACTCACACCAGTGACCCTGACTTTTAAAACCCTACGCCTGAAACCAGAATCCCTGTAATTACTTTCAACCTTAGGCACCCTGCCTTGAAACCTCCAACGCCAAGCCTTGTATCCCAAACCTTAAGATCTAACGCGAAAACAACAAAATCTTCGGAAGGCCGTCTCCAAAAATTTTAATTCCCCAAGGTGCCACCCTGGGCTTGGGGTCGGGTTTAGGGTTTAAGGGTTTAAGGGTTTAAGGGTTTAAGGTTTTAGGGTTTAGGGTCTCCAAACTTGGCCAGACATGGTCTTGACTTCAAGGTTCGAGGCGCGAAGCTGGCGATTTTACAGTGTTTCAGAACCTGAAAGGACCGGACGCTAAACATCGCTAACAAACTCTAAAGGTTGGGTTACCTAAAGGGTCCAAGGACTCAAATAATGGGGCTTTAGGGCCCAAATAATATAATATTTGTGGTATTTAGGCCCTAAAGCCCTAAACCCAGAGGGTCCATCTATACAACTATTAGGGAATTAGGCCCCGAAATACCATACAATAGAAGGAAGTATGGGTCTCAATTCCCTGAAAGCTGTATATGTGGACCCTCTGGGTAAAGGTTGGGTTAAGCCGCCGCCATGAATTTATGACATAGCAGCAACATATAAGGACCCCAATATACGTATCATTCTTCTTAGTGATCAGCGGGCGGGGGCCCTAACCCAACCTACAAGTTGTTCATGGACCCGGGGCACCAAAAATCCATAGCAGCGTGGAGAACATCTCGGAGAGCGCTGTCGCGAATCGGTTGAGAGAGTCCTGGAATCCAAAAGCTCCTAAGTACCTCTACAGTGGAATTTATAGGGTTTAGGGTGTAGATATTGTAGGGATGTCCATGAACAGCGGCCCTATAATTTGGAACCATTTATACTACAGCCTTGGGCTATGATCCTGTTTTCAAAAGTTCCGGTTCAGAGCAAAAGGGTCAAAGGAAAAATAGCTTTACGGGCCAGGGTTATAGTCCCCCTTAAGTAGATAGAATATGGGGTATATGCGGATCTTAGTATTACATACCCAAAGCCATATTCTATCTACTCAAGGGGGACTAGAAGCGTCATGAGGTTTGGGGCAAGGGGTTTCGAAGTGACTTTGGCGTTAAAACTGACAACTAGGTGATTGCACAACGTGATTTGCGCTTACGCCCTTCCTTCTGCTCCCCGCCTGTATTTCTGATCTGCAGCAGTACAGAACCAGCTAAAGCTTTGCGGTTGTTCGCGAAAGCTTCCAGCTTTAGGGCGCCCCACTGCTAAAATCTACACCCATACAACCTACTCTCTGTAGAGTGTGTGTAGCAGATAGCACCTGGTACGCCTAGTCTACTTCCAAGACTACCGTGGATTGGATCCTACTTCTGCAGTTCGTGGACTATGCTGCGCAAGAACAATTAATTGGCAATTGATCAAGAATCTAAAGAAAGCTTCGAGCTCTACACCCCAGTGCCTGTAGATCCTGAAGCCCTGATACAGCTGGAAATCCTAGATTATGATTATAAGCCTTAGTAACCTACAAGCGCTGAACCTCTTGTTTAAACCCTAAACTCCCCCAACCGTGTACCTTTGGCGCAACTCCCAAAAGGCCCAAGCGTCGAAGAGAAAGAACACTCGCAACCCCCGGATGAGTCGGGTATAGAGCATCCACCTGGGCCCATTTAGGGTTGATATTTAAGGTTTAGGGTTTAGGATCTAGGGTTTGGGGTTAAAGATTCGGGTATAGGATTAATGAGACTTCGGTACGGTAAAGTCTGGGTTTAACGGGGACTGTACAGTATGAATATATGCTCATCTTCAAAACTATTTATGTTCTGGCTCTGTAAGTTCTGTAAGTTCTACATATAGCTACCGTTTGGGGATCGGCAGAACCTTCTCGGGTTCGAGAGGTAGACATGTGATGTCTCCATTTTAGGACTCGCCCCTGCAGGTCTTGGGGGTCGAGCAGGATGTGATTTAGTTTGATGTCTTTCCCGATATCACAACTTGATTTTTGTGCTGGTGCTGCTTCTAGTTCCCAATCTAGCGTTTACGCTTAGCGACCCGAGTCATGGCTGCATTTCAAATTTGAGTCGTATAGAACCTGATGGGATTTGGTATTTACGGTTCAGACCCCAGGACTTGGTGGCCGTACCACTGTACTGCCTCGTCCTATAGACTCATTCTCGGTGGATGAGCCCCCGCTTACAGAGGGCCCGTTCCGGGGTCCGTTTGGTTTCGGAAACGAGGGCAGCCTACAGTCGAGCAGCGGTTCCTTGCTGGTCAACCGATGTAAGATCATAGCATTATATTCACCTTATAAAACTACAGATCACGCAGAAGGATATAATCTTACCTTATGTTGGGGACTACATTGTGCGTGCATTGACGTACCACACTCCAAATCTCCATGTCATGTTTCCATTTTTTGTTCTAATCAGTGTGTAACCCGTATGTAACCTTCACGGTTCCGAATACATTCAACCCTTTACCGTACAATGACTATAGCAGCCCTAAATTTCAGCCGAGTTACGCTGGCATAGGACCTGGCACGAACCTGAGCTGCGGTACTCTGTTCGGACCTTTTTTGGTTCGGGTTCAGCTTAGGGTTTAGACCTCAGATTGGGCGACATATTGGAGGGATGGGTTTACTATTCATATACAGGGACGACTAAGATGTTTCCGAGCCGTCAGGAGATGACGTTGTACTCACAAATAACGCCTTAGCGATCGTGGATAAGGCTCACAACACCCCCAATACCATGTTCAACAATTTGCCACGCCACCGCGCTTAAACGGTACCATTATTTGGTCCATGACTACTTTGCCATGATATGCGAGGTTCAAAGCTTTCAAATCCTGAAGTCATCATGTCCAGCTATGACCACACACAAGACTAAACGCACCCTTATATACCCATGTTGAAGGTTCAGTCTGGGTGTTGGGATTTTGGGCTTACGACTACAATGATACTGTAAGCTGCGTCAGCATCTAGGAATCAGGGGTTGAAGGGTGGTTAAAGGCGGTTTGGGCAAATTCTCTGAACTGGTCCTGCATAAACCTGAAGGTGAACAAACACGCTGCTGCCAAACAAAGATGTCAGCTTCGTAGCTTGGCAGCTAACTTTTGACCGTTTTGCTTTTAAGAAGTTTCTACACCCATGATATTTCGGCACTAGGACGAATTGCAAGAGAACCTTTTTCTGGATGAGGAGCTCAGCGACTAGGTGAGCAAATGCAAATACCCTGGGCATCGCATATTGATTGTAATCAATAAGCTCTAGAGCTTATTGATCATGGTCCATAATCATATTGACTCATAATGATTCTTGGACCCCTAAAATCAATAAGGTAATCAATAGATTTGGTAGGCTTTTCTCAAGCCAAAATCACAAGCTAAAATCAATATATCCATCAAAATAAAATCAATATTTCTAGCAAATATTCAGACCATGTAAACCCATTAAACCCACTAATTTAGGCATTCCTTTACCTATACCCTTTACCTCATGAGCCCTATTTAAACTTTGAATCAGAATCTCATTCTTGGACCTGCTGGGCTGCACTTTGTGAAACATGGTGAAACCTACACAGTGTGAAGCATTGCAAATCTTTTTGCCAAAGATTCCCATCAAGGGTTTTGCCAACCCTCAGGAGTCCCATCAAGGGTTTTGCCAACCCTCAGGAGTTCAGCCCAGGTCTTCTTTGTTTATGGAAAAGCCTGCTCGGGTGAGCTTCAGGTGCAAGAGCACCTTATACTTCAGTGCCACTTTGTTGCTGACCTGAGTGGACTTTAAACCGAAGCTAGTGCTGTGGGCTAGCCTGGACATGGCCCCCACAAAATCCTCTGCCCTGAAGTTCCAGACATGTCTGGGGTTCATGTCTTTGGCAGAGTGCACCATGTGTTGCATGCTATGGTGCTTGTGCACTTTGTGGAAAAGTCGCCTTTGGTCAAGGGAACTCCACTCATTTAATTCTTCATACAATGTCAAGAACCTTTCGCCAAGGTCCCTTGCTGTCTCATACTCCTGGGGGGAGAGAAACATGGGGGCCTCATCAAAAAGCTGGGTCAGGTTACAGAAAGCTTGCAGGCACTCCACCATTTGAAGCTCTGGCCTTTGGTCAAGGCCCCTGAGCATATTCTTGAGCACTTGCAAAAAGCAAGGGGCAAAGTATTTGAGCTCTGCAGCTTTAATGGCCAGGAAGGGGTGGCCTTTGTGTGGGGCCCCTGTGTCACAAAACATTGACAGTCGCAGGTTGGTCAACCTCACTGGTGTCTTCCTGGCCTGGTACACTTTCTGCACTTCACCCCATATTATTGACAGTCGCTGACTTGCTGGGACCACTTGTTTTCCCTTCTCATGGTAGCATAAGAAATGAAGCAGACTTCCTAGCAAATGGGAGCCCACCCCCTTCCCATACAACACATGAAGTGCATCATGCCTCACCATCCAGGTCGAAACTCCTGGGACCTGGAAGATGGGATGATCACTTTTTGGGTGGGCTATACAAGCATGGATGTCCCTGAAGACAAACAGTTGCTTGGATTCTGTCAGTATTTTCACTGAATTGCCAGGTGGGCACCTTCGCCCTTTTGTCAAGGGCCTTTGGCAATCGCATTCCCAGCAAGGGTTTTTGCTGCTCCAGTGAGGCAACTTCAGGGTGTTGCTGTAAAAGTCAGCATCACCCTGAATGGACCAGATGACAGCCCTGTACCCTCCAGGTACCAGTGGCTGTCCAGCCCAAGGCTCCATCCCTTTTGGCAAGGGTTCTCCATCTGGGCCAGTCTCAGGATGCTTGCCTTTTGACAAGGCTTCAAAGGACCACTTTATGCATTTGTAGATGGGATCCCAAGTGGTCTTGGAGGTGGCACTCTTGGGCCAGCAGGCCAGGTGCAGGTGGGATTCCAACTCATTTTCTGGTTGAGCATGGATCCCCATGACCAACACATGAGGCTGTCTCTTGTCTGGTATTCTACCCCATCTCCACGCAGATACAAGGGTACTGTGGTGTTCTTTTGCTGTACCCTTTTGTCAAGGGCAATAGGGTGGCGCAGCAACCTGTCATCACCCACCTTCTCGACCCCCTGCCAGAAAGACACTAGGTCCTTGGTTGCAAACATGTCATGGAACTGCTCATAGTCAGTTCCAAGGCTTGCAAAAAGCTGATGTGGCAGCATGACAGCTGCCTCTGCTTGTGTGGTAGAAGCAGTTTTGGGGTCTACAGCCTCTCTGCCACCAGGAAAGGTTTTGGCAACCTTTCCTGGCGGCAGTAGAGCTGCATGAGGTCTCTGCTGCAGTTGCCTAGCAGTTGGCCATAATTGCCACACCTGGCCAAGCTGTGGAGCTCCTCAGAATTGCATCCATCCAAGGTGGCCAACAGAGCCAACTCACAAACCATTCTTGCACTCAAGTGCCCTTGTGACCAAAGCTCAAGAAGTCTGCTACACAGGGCACTGCCTTCCTTTTGACAAGGATTCGACTCCTTTTGACAAGGAGTGGGGGATTCTAGCTCTTGCTGCAGCTTCCAGACCCTGAGTCTCTTGGGGGCCCTCTCTTCTAAGTCCATGGCTTGGAACCTAGCCTGGCCCACATCTACACTTGGCCAGGGAACAGCTGCAAAAGTGAGAAGGTGCTTTGAGCAGCTCATAGCTTCCAAGCCCTTACCCCTAATACTCCCAGGCTCAACCCTAAAGGCCTTGTCAAAAGGCTACTGAAACCACCCTGGGCCTCAAAGCCTTAGCAGGTACACCCTTATAAATTGGAAACACCCTGAAGTAACAGGCCTGGGCACTGAGGCTTTGGAGCCTTGTTTTGAAACTTTACCCTCCCAAACCTTAAGTAAACCCTGAAGGCAACCCTACACTCTGGCCACAGTTTCTTTTTCTGCGAAAAGTCCACTTTCCTCTGTGGGAAGGTCTAAAGCTACAAGGCTGGCATGAAATATAAACTAGTTTGAGGGCTCAGGGTTCTTGAAAGGATTTGGGTTTAGTTTAGGATGCCTATAACTTAAACTGCAACTACTTAGCAAAGTCCATGCCAGCCATGTAGGAGGAAAAAAGTAGCCTAAGCTGCTCAGGGGCCTTTGGTCAAGGCAAGGGCCAGGTAAAGTTGGCTGCTTGAGCAGCCTTAGGCCTTTTGTCAAGGCACTGAGGCCCCTGTATAAGGGTCTGTGCGAAATCCTTTGGGCAAGGATGCTTCTTGCTTCACTTCTTTTTGGAACTTGAAGCTTTTGAAGCCCTGGAGGCTGCCTTGTTTGCAGCAGCAAGCAGCTCCTTGGACTCCTCCTTGGCTGCCTTTGCTGCCTCTGCTGCCTCTACAAGCAGCTCTTTGGCTTTGGTCAAGCTCATGGCCTTCTCCCTTTTGGCAAGGAGCACTTTCAAAGACTCCACCAGCCTGCTGCACTCGCAAATGCAGTGAGTGGCATCCTCTTTGGAAGCTTTGCTCAGCCTTGTCTTCTTGACAGACACATCCAAGTCAGCAGCACTGCGACAGAGGAGGTCTCTTGCTTTTTTAGCTTTAGAGCTAACCTTCTCCCAGGCTTGCTCAGTGCTTTCCTCCTGGCCCTCCTCCAAGTCCTTGAGGGCAAGCCTGGGCTTCTTGCCCTTGTCCTTGCCCTTCCCTTGGCCTTTTGTCAAGGCCAACTCTTTACCTTTTCCCTTACCTTTGATCTTTTGCAGGTAAGCAGTGAGGTGCATGTTTGAGACCCCCTCATAGTCTTGGTGGTCCTGCTCCTCTGGGTTGTACTCCTGCCCCCTCTTGTAGGCCTGGGCCTTCTTCACTTTGGTGATTTTTGTCAAATCACCTGTGTCCATGTACTGAAACAGTCCTGCTGTCCATGGATCGTTTCGCCACTGTACCCTCCCACGGGCTATGTGGGCATACAGTTCTTCTTCTGTGAATTCTGTCAACATTCTGGTCCACGAAACCCATTTCTCTTGGTGGTTCAGGGAAGTGCCATTGGCAACCTCTTCAGTGGCACTGAGAAAGGTTGTCTTGTCAGCTTTGATGAGGTGCATCACTGCTGCCAAGCCTTTGGCCTTTTTGTCAAAGGCCTCATACTCCTGCTTCTCATCACTGCTGCTGCCCTGGTTTTTGAGCCAGGTTTGGTGCTTTGACCAAGCACTCTGCTTCTCTTGGGGTGTCAACTGTTCCTGCAAAACCTTAGCAACAGCTTCCACATCCCCATCACTCTGCTCCACAGCCTTTGCAATCTTATCCTTCAGCTTCAGCTTGCCCAATTTCGCCAAGTTTTTGGCTTTCAGACTTACCTTCAGGATGCCTTTGTTGGCTGCAGGCTTGCCTTTTGTCAAGGCAGTGCTTTTGGCTCCTGACTTTCCCATGGCTACACACAAGGCCACAAGGTGAAACACAAAAACTATTTCAAATCTTGATCCCACAGATTGCTGCGAATGAAAGCTGTCACAAAAACCCTAAACCTGAAACCTTCAGCCCTAAACCCTAAAACCTCAACCCTAAAGCTTAATCTGGAACAACTATATGACATATTTACACAACAGATTGCTGCCACTAAAGCCCTCAAAGCTAACCCTAAAGTTTGAACCCTTAAATCCTCAACCTTTGTCTAAATATTGATCGAAAAGATGCCAAACACCCTAAACCTGAAAGACTTCAACCTCAACTTTAATTTGAAACTTGTCAGGGCTTCAATGTTTATTATTATTATTATTGACTAGGTTTTTTGTTTGGGTTTTGTCAACCCTTGCCAAAAGGGTTTGGACAACTAAATGCTTATTATTTGTTGATGAGTAGGTTTTTTGTTTGGGTTTTGTCAACCCTTGCCAAAAGGGTTTGGACAACTAAATGCTCATTATTTGTTGATGACTAGGTTTTGTGGTTTGGGTTTTGTCAACCCTTGTCAAAAGGGTTTGGACAATCAAATGTTTGGTCAATCAAATATTTGCATCATTGTTTTTTGGTTTTAGGGTTTAGTGTTTAGGGGTTTAGGGTTTTGGGTTTAGGATTTAGGGTTTATACTTTACAAATAATTGTAGTTGTTTGCAATAAGAATAAATATAGAATTGTAGATCAAAATGCTAAACATGTTTTTTTCAAATTTTTTGGAAACTTCAAAACATTACGTCCACACATGAATCTTCATGTTGTTTTTACAAAACATTTTTTTCTTGCCAAATATTTTGAAAACAAAAAAATCCAAGATTTTTTTTTAATTTTTTGATTTTTTTGGAGCACTTCTTTTTCAAGATTCATGCTTGGACTTCATTTTGTTTTTTCAAAAAATATTTTGCAGAAAAATGCTTTGTGAAACAAATGAAGATTCATGCATGGACGTAATGTTTTGAAGCTTCAACAAAATATTTTGGAAAAAAAATAAAAACAAATCATGTTTATTATTTTGATCTACAATTCTATATTTATTCTTATTGCAAACAACTACAATGATTTGTGAATTATAAACCCCATCCTAAACCCAAAACCCAAAACCCTAAACCCCTAAACCCCTAAACCTTAAAACCCAAACCTTTAACCCTAGACCCTTCTCCCTACATGAAAGAAACCCTTTTGACAAGGCTAGATTTGGGCCTAAACATCATAAACATGTTGAGGATTGGGGTGTCTGCTAGCATTAGGAGTTTGGGTTGAGGGTTAAGGGTTGAAGGATTAAGATTCAGGCGTTTGGGGTTGGGCACTTATACCCTGGACCCTGACACTAACAACACAAAACTGCTGCCCTCCACCCCCTAATAAATACAGCCCAACACTATAAGTATATCCCTTATACCCCTTGTCTACCATGTCATTTAAGAGTTGGGGGTGTGAAATCCAAAGCCCTGCCCTCCCTTCCCCCCCCCCCATCTTTTTGCAAGGTGTGAACCTGCAGGGTGCCTGAGCCTTGAAACAAAATCACATTTTTTGTGGGTTGTTATATATATATATGCCTATGCTACAGGGCCCCTGTGATTTTGTTGCAAGGCTCACTGTGCTAGGGTGAAACTGAACCTACTAGTAACCTTTTGTCAAGGTTACAGCTGCCACAAGGGAGCCTTTTGTCAAGGCTCGAACACTATCTGCCATGTCTGTCTAGCCTTTTGTCAAGGCTAGACATGGTTCCAGATAATGTCATGGGCTGCCTCCCAGAAGGTGTTGTAGGCTTTGCACCCCCACATTTTGACCCATTCGTGGTCTTCTGTGGGGGTCCTGATGGGCTAAGCAAGGAGGCCTTTTGTCAAGGCCTCTTTGCAAACATCAGATCGATCATCAATGATGATCCCACATTTCTGCGACATGGCAGCATAGCATTTTCCCCTTTTGCCAAGGGGATCCCTTGTGAACAGCTTTCGTTCAAACCTCAGCTCCCCCACCCTTTCCAATTCCTCAGCAAAGTGCCTCACTTCTTTCTCCCTTTTATACCCACAAAATGAGCATAAAAGAAGGGAGAATTCATGCTCTTGAAGAGCTTGCAGGGCCCTGATGTTCTGGGCTGGCACCCTGGAATTTATGGCCAGGGTCTGATGCCAATCTATACAGAGCCTTTTGTCAAGGCTCTGATCAGTCTTCACAGCCCAGTAGTTGTAGGAACAGCCTTTTGTCAAGGCTGTTCCTGCCACTGAAGCAGTGTAGCTTCCCACCTCCAGCCCAGCATCCTTTTCCAAGCTTTTGTCAAGCTTGAACTTCTGGTCCAAGCTGGCCTTAAGCTCTGCCAGCCTGGTGTTGGCCACAGTGGCAGGTCCATCACTTGAGGAGCCTGCCACTGGACCTTCTTGGTCCACCTCCATGGGCTTGGAGGAGCCAGATGCCTTTTGACAAGGCATCTTCTTGGCCTTGGGTTTCTTCACCTCCTTGACCAATTCCTGCTTGACCTCCTCCTCTTGCACCTCCTCCTGCTTCTCCTCCTCCTGCTTCTCCTCCTCCTGCAGGTCTTGCTCCTCCTCCTCCTCCTTGCCTGGCTCTTGAGGCTCAGGCCATTTTTTCAAGGAACTCTTGCTTGATTTCGCCCACTCGAGCCTTGCTGGCAGCATTTGGCTGGACCTTTGGCTTTTTCAGGGCCTCCAGCTGCTCCTCAGTGAGGGGTTGGGGCTTCACTTTCTTTACCTCCCTTTTGTCAAGGGAGGAGCTCTTGCTGGAGCTGCTGCCAAAATCTGGAGCAGGAATCATAGTCAGCTGACTGGGGCTGCTCCTTGATCTCCTCCTGCACCTGGGCCTGGAACTGCCACTGCCAAGACTCGAGGTCAGCTTGTGACATGCCCTGCAGTTCCCTTTGCAGCCCAGCAGCTTCCTTTTTTTGCTGGTTGTTCCAGAACCAGCTTTTTTCCCTTTGTTGTTGGTGCCCCTTTTGTCAAGGGACACCTTCTTTTCCTCCTCCACTTTTTCCCCCTCCTTTTCAGGCTCCCAGTACTCTTCCTCTTGGTACTGCTGCCTTTGCCTTTCCTCCTCCTGCCTTTGCCTTTCTTCATCCTCCCTTGTCCAGCTCCACTCGCTTTGGTCAAGGGAGTTCCAAGAGTCCCACCCCCAGGCTGGGCTCTGCTGCCAGCTTTCCCAGCCATGCCAGCTGTCCCTGCCATGCCAGTCCCTTTGGTCAAGGGAATCCCAGTCCCTATCCCTTTGGTCAAGGGAATTCCAGCTCCTATCCCTTTGGTCAAGGGAATTCCAGCTCCAGTCTTGCCTTCCCGAGTCTTGCCAGCCCCAGTCCTGCCAGCCACTCATGACCACTAGCCTTTTGTCAAGGCCAGTGGTCCCACGCAGCACACTACAGGCTGCCTACTTGTATTATTACAGCTGTGAAGTAGTGACTTATAATATTTGTGTATAGTAGTGAGAACTGTGAAGTAGTACCTATGCAATATGCTTTTGAAAGCTAGGAGGTAGTAAAGAAAACCTTATGGCATATGCTTTCCTATATGTGTCAAGTAGTGAAGTGTATATATGCTGTATTATTTAGAGTTTGCTTTAAGTTTTTTACCTTGAGCCAAGGTGCCTGCACATGCATGGCTTTGTAAAGCAGAGTTCATATACAATAGGTAGTAGCAGGGTAGCAGCAGCAGCAGCAGCAAACACAAGCAAACAAGTTAGTACTAATATCCCTTACTATGGGGGCCTTACATATATATATATACATAGATAGGGGTTAGAATATCCTTCTGAACCTCAGTTTAGTAAACCCTGTAGTAAACCCTGTATACTTGGGGCCTTCTATAAGGGGTTGGACTATCCTACCCCTACTCCCAGAAGTTTAGGGTTTAGGGTTTAGGGTTGCAGGGTTGATGGCTTAGGGTCCCCTGTTTAGGATTAAGAGTTTAGGGTTTAGGATCTAATTAGACACCCATCCCTCGAAACCCTGCTCACCCTTCATTTTGCTTGGAGGGTTTGGGCGAGGTGAAACTTAAGGTGAAACACCATTGAACAACCCTGATGCCTCATTTTTGGGGAGATGCATGTATCTAATGACATTAGACATTTCTAGATGAAGAGGCACCAGGGCTGATTCTGCCTACTGGCCTTTCGACAAGGCCCCTCTCAGGTCTGCACTTTGCCTACTGGCCTTTTGACTCTTTGCCTACATGCCTTTTGACAAGGCCCTTCAAAACTGCATTGGCTTCATGCTGGCCTTTTGACAAGGCCCAATCACCCATTGCCTTTGGACAAGGCCTTGAGAAGGTACCCTTTGGCCAAGGGTGCCCTCCCAAGCAGGGAGGAGCTAGCACAGCTCCTCCCTGAGCTCCAGAGCCTCACCTTTGGTAAGGTGCTCCTCCTGGAGCTTCTTCAAAATGGTCTGGATGTGCTCCTTGTATTGCTCAGACCTTTTTTGGGTGATCTCCACAATCAGCCTTGGCTTCTCCCCAGCAGCAGCCTTGCCAACTATGTATGCCCTCTCATTCGGGGCTCTGGCATGCACCAATTTTAGCTGGTGCCATGGCTCCCTTTTGTCCAGGGAGTTGGCTGCTGCTGGGGAAGCTGCTGCTGGGGAAGCTGCTGCAGGCTTCTTCTTAGCCCTTTTGCCAAGAGCTTTCTTCTTGCAGTTCTTCTTCTTGGCAGTCTTGGCAGCAAAACCCATTTTGGCTTGGAGAGCATGGGAAAACCATCCGAGTCCATGGAAATTGCTTCTTTCAATTTCCTTTTTACAGGGGTGGCATTTTCAGTGCCATCCTGCAGGGGAAGGGCCTCAGAAGCTGGAAGCCTGCTGCTGCTGCTGCTGCTGGGTTCTGCCCTTTCGACAAGGGCATGACTGGTCTCCTCACTTGCAGCCTCGTGAGTTTCCTCAGGCTTTGTCAGCCTGATCTTGCCTAGCAATTCCTTCAGCTTCAGTAGTTCTGATGAAGTCAGCTGGGCTGCACATGTGTTGAGGCCCTCCTTTTGGGCAAGTCGCCTGAGGTGGAACATCACAACTGAGAGCCTTTCCATCCTCAAGCCCACCCACACTGCCCCCTTGTATTTGCTGTCATTTAAGGCAGGCTCCTGGTTGAGGAGCTGTAGCAGGGCAAGCCTCATCGAAGTCTGGTGGATTTGGCAGCTTGTTTCCAGGTCCAGCAGATCATTCATTAAACCATGAGTTTTCATCAACCCAGCAGGGTTGCATCCTTGGGACTTGCTGATGGTCTCATACTGGCCTAGGTTCTGCACAACATTTTGATGCTGCTGCAGGACCTTGAAAAGTAGGCCCGCATCCACCATTGGTTTAGTCTGGTGCCTTGCACCACCTTTGGCCATTGCCTTTTGTCAAGGCAGTGTCACAGGCAGTTCCTACACTCCCTGCCTTGAGCCTAAATATCACCACTTAAACAATCAACATGAAAATCAATAAATCTCTCAAAATGTGAATCAATAAATCTCACAACATGGGAATCAATAGAAATAGCAAAAATGTAGCACAAAAATCAATATATCTGAAATCCACCCCCTTATTGATTTAATCAATAAATCCGAACAAAATCAATAAGGCCAAGAATCAATAATATTCACCTATGAGTTTATTGATTACAATCAATATGCGATGCCCAGGGTATGAAGGGACTTGCGGCTTTGTGTCAATCTTTGGATGCTGGAAGTCAGGATCCTCTTAAGGGTTTAGGGCTCAAGGTCTTACACAAAAGCAAAACGTGGGCCTGTGATTTCATGGTAAATCAGAGAACCTTGGGTTTGTCATGGTTGCAGCAGTACAGTCGGCATGAGTGTAGGCCTTGCTATGTGGCCCCATAGCACTGCGTGGAGTCTGTGAAAATGGTTACATTCCCTAAGGGCCCGAGTACCTCATAATTATATACTTACCCAAAACCTGTACTATAAATACAACTACCCAAATCCCAAGTACCTAGTTATTGGGTACATGGACCCTCTGGGTTTCCTGGGTCCTCTAACGCAGTTCCTTCCTTTTGGGGTTCGGATGATTCTTGTTGGGTCAGCCCAAAGCGGACTACATTGGAGGGTCTGGGTTGGTGACTGTAGGAGCACGCAAGCCAATCACTGAACAAAAGCATCCCAAGATGAATCAGTCAAGCAAAAACTGACTCACAAAGTCGGCCGATGATTAATAACCCCCAGCAACACTGGCAGGCAGCCCGGTTACTTACAGGTAGCACTTGAGCCGCTGTCACAAGTCAAAGACATGTGCTTGCGAAGACCAAACGTAGGCGACTCAAAAGAATTATCTTGTAAGGGCAACATCTAGGCTCCAATCTTCTCCCACAGGCAAAAGGCTGCGCGCATGAACTGTATGCAAGAGGCCGTCCTTTGTCGCAGTTCCCCCAGCACGCGAAAATTGGCAAACACCGGCATCTGCTCTCTCCCCCGGGTTCAGATGGCTCAGTCACTAGGGCTATGCATCTGCTGCAGGCTGCCCTCGGGCTCCCTGCAACAACAAGGTGCGACACGCACTGTCCAGCACCCTTCTGCCACTCATTCAGATGTGGCTTTCATGAACTTTGCAGGTTGACCTCACGCCCAGAGAAGCAGACTTGAGCTGTTGTATGTCAATGCAAAACGCCATCCCTTGTTAGGTCCTCGACACCATCTTTCGGCGGCAGCTCGACTGGCCCGCCTAGCAATGCATGGCATCGACGTGACCTTCGAGTCCTTGCCTGAGAACTAAAAACTTGCCAGAATGTTGCATGCTGCCCTTCCCCGTGCAGCAAAGCCGTAACCTTCTTCACCCACTTTTATCCACTTGCTGACCTGCTCCACGCGTGCCTTGTGAAGAAAATTCATCTGGAGGGGCATGTGCGGCATGGGCGCAATAGCAGTTAACCGTCAAGCCCTATTCTCTGTGTCCATGGCGCTCACGTTACACCCTGACTCCGCGCCCTGACTTTGCCAAAGTGCTATCCCATGCCCTGAACCCAAACTCATGTGTTCGGAACACCCGCCAACGCAGCAATGGCACAACGTTTCACCTCCGCAGCAAGGCGATGCGCTGACAAGTCAGCGTGTCAATTTCACCGTAAAATTGAGCGGCAAAATCCCGACGCTGAGTAAGTCTCTGACGCCACATCGGCCAACATTGATAGTGTAAGCAAAACGCAGAGAGGGGTGGGCAACCTCGTCGTGTCCGTACATTGAGATCTTGACTATGGACCTTGACACATGTAAACAAACAACTGAAATTTACTTGGGGGGTACTTTAAACCTATTGCAAGAGTTTACCATCCAAGCAATCTCTATGAGGAAACGCAAAGTTAAATGCATGTGCGTTTTTAGGCGTGTGGACGCATCGCTCAACAGAAGTTGCGCTGAAGCGCAGGTGTGCCTGCTCAAGCTCTTCCCAGAGCCGCAGCTGCTCCATTGCAGCTTCTATCAACAAAGCGACACGCCGACACTGCCCGAAGAAACTGGCCGCCCGCAGGCCTTCCTCGTGGCTTCCTTTTCTTGCTTGGCCTGGAACTCTGGAACTTGCTCTGACAGCTCACCGCACCGTCCGGCTAATTCTTTTTGTGCTCTGCGGAAAGAAACGATTCGTACACTGAACGCTGGGGCTGTTGCGTCAAAAAGAAATGGCCATACCTTGGGTTCTGCCCCCGCTCAGTAACAGTCGGATATTGGTTTCCTTACTACCAGACCCACCAAAAAAGCACAACTACTTTGTAGTCATTTCAGTTTACACTTTCGGGTGGCCCATACTGTTTTGATGGTTTTTGAGTTTGGGTTGGGGGGTGGCCCAAACTGTTTTGAGGGTTTTTGAATTTGATTGGGGGGTGGCCCAAGCTGTTCTGAGGATTTTTGAATTTGGGTTGGAGGGTGGTCCAAACTATTTTGAAGGATGTTTGAGTTTGAGCGGGGGATAGCTCAAACTGTTTTGAGGAATTTTGGCCCTGATCCTGGAAAGAATCCCAGAATTACCCAGAGGTTGCCCAGCCAGAGACCAGCAAGCCATTTATGGCCTTCCAGCCCCCAGACCCAGATCTTCCCCAGCAACCTTGTTTGCAGCCAGGTCTGAGTCTCAGCCATAGCCGTGGCCCCTCCACCCCGCCAGCCAGCATACCTCGCCTTCCTCCTTTCTCATCCCTCCTCCTTCAACTTTGCAGTTTGAAAGTTCTGGTCACATAGCTTCCATCTCAATCAAAAAGCCAGAGCCCAGCCACTCCCTACCCAACCCAGCATCACCCCCAGCCTCCACCCCCGCCCCCCAGCCTCCACCCACCCCCACCAGCCCCTTGTCCTTGACAGCCAAGGCCGCTCCGGCGTCGGTTGCTCGGCCGCAGACACGGCCAGGGATGCTGCTGCGGAAATTTTCGGGAACCGTAGTAGATTTCAGTTGTGCGTTTTTTGTGCTTCTGCTCGTGCTTGGAAATCCGTTTTAGAGCACAAAAAGTGCACAACTGAACTGCAGAAAAAAAACAACAAACTCCGAGAGCAAGCACAAAAAAACACAACTGAATCGCAAAACGGAGCACAAAAAAAGGCACAACTGGTTGACCACAAACCAAAGCACAAACTCCCAGGCGCAAGCACAAAAAAACACAACTGAATCGCAAAGCTGAACACAAAAAAAAGCACAACTGTTTTGCAGAAAAAAACCACAAACTCCCAGGGGCAAGCACAAAACAAACCACAAACTCCCAAACTCCTTTGACACCCATGAAGCCCGTCCCTTTTAATTTGTACTACAAAAACCACAATCTAGAGCACATAAAAGCACAAAAAGTGCACAACTGAACTGCAGAAAAAAACACAAACTCCGAGAGCAAGCACAAAAAAAAACACAACTGAATCGCAAAACGGAGCACAAAAAAAGCACAACTGGTTGACCACAAACCAAAGCACAACCTCCCAGGCGCAAGCACAAAAAAGCACAACTGAATCGCAGAGCTGAGCACAAAAAAAGCACAGCTGTTTTGCAGAAAAAAACACAAACTCCCAGGGGCAAGCGCAAAGGGAGCACAGCTGAATCCCTAAAAAAGCACAACTGTTTAGCAGAAAAAAACCACTGGCAAGTCGCAAGCATCGTATTGCACATCATATGAGCTTGTTTTGGGAAAGCTCACGTAGTGAACTGCGAAGTTATGACCCTGGGTCAAAAGGATATGCTGAGGCTGCGGCACGGACGTCCAAGCCAGGCACCTTGGAGGCGGCCTTGAGGACGTCTTCCTGGGTCAGCTGATGGCTCTGATAACCTGAACCCATAAGTGAACAAGCAATCACGGACAAAGGCCCACTGCCGAGCTCGCGACGAGCCGGAAGGTCACAAGATCACAGATGAAGTTCTTGAGGTGGTGAAACCGCTGAGAACTTGCACCTGGCCAAGCAATCCTGCACTTTTCTTTTCTTCACACGTCGCCTGCTCGCTGCAGGCGATGCCATCTTTATGCCTCGACGGGTCTTCTGTGCAGATTCTGTGTGCTCTGGTGCAAGATGGCCCTGAGCTCTGGGCAGGGATTTCCACAGCAGCCCCAAAATCCTGGGCATGGCCGTGCTGAAGGGTGCTGGCTGGTGCTACGCTTACATGTGACACTCAGGTCTCAGCGTCAGTTTCATCCCTCCTCTGTTCGTAATTCCAAGTCTGCGTCCGGCAAACATGCGTCTGGTGAGGAAACTTTGCATTCGTCTGGAGAGTACGGGCCAAAGGAATGCATGGTTTCTTTCCACTTCCCCAGGTCACGTTTTGTGCATGCACCGCAAATTCTGAAGGGCCAATTGGCCTGCAGGTTGCCTTACGATAAAAAGTGTCCCATCGGCCTTTGTTATCTAACCATATGGATGTTAGGTACTGTAATTTTTGGCGGCCAGAGTGGGGGTCAGTAAGTCAGCATTGCCGCAGCATGTGTTTTGGATAGTCTGCAATCTCGCAAATTTCTGGAGGTCTGTCGCCAAAATGCATGTGAAACATTTTTGGGTTCATCATGAAGAATTTATTTGGTGCAAACATGGCTTGTGGCAAGCAGATGTGTTTTTGGATGTTTCAGCTTTTTTTGTGAAACACCATGAACGACAATGAAAAGAAGCTGCACATATTCAAGCGGCGGGGGGGATGTTATTTTCAGGTTTTTTGGAAATGACATGGTGACATGGCCTGTAGCAAGTTGGATGCTTGCTGAGTGTTTCAGCATTGTTTGGTGCAGCCATGAGCAGTAGCTGAAAATGGGGGGGGGACCTCCTTTTAAGGGCCTTAATAGTAGGATGCCAAGTAGAATCCCTATTAAGGGGAGGGTTTTCATTAATCAGGGATCTGGGTTAGCAGCAGCAGCAGCAGAAGCAAAAGGATGACAACAGCAGCAGTGGTAACAATGTGATTGCGAGCAGTTGAACTTCTGCAACGGCGGTACAGGTATGCGTGATACATGTAGCAAGAAAGCATGCATGGCAACTGTACCGTCGAAGTAGAGGAAGTCATAAACCTGAAATACGCCCCTTTTAGCCCGTTTCAACCACCCTTTGGGATGACCCAGAAGACCTCAGCCCGAAATTGTAACTTGGATGTTTCCCAAGAGAAACCCTAATAAGGCCCTAAACCCGAGAAACCCGAAAACCTGATCGTACCCTAATCTCTGCAACCTCAACCCTAATCCCTAAACCCTATAATCCCTAAACCCTAGCCCCCCAAACCCCAAACCCTAATCCCGAAACCCTTAACCCTGAACCCTAGACCCTGAATTATATGGTAGGGCTCTAAACCCCTATTCATGCCCTTAAGCCCCAACTTGTAGCTTCTTCGCCATGGCGCAGCATGTAGATGATGTTGCCGAGGCCCAGAAGTACCTGGCAACAAGAGAACCATACGTTTTAGGGCTTACGGTTTAGGGTTTCAAGGGTGCAAGGTTGAGGGTGTAAGGTTTAGGGATTAGGATTTAAGGCTCAAAGGGTTCAAGGTTTAGGCTGTAAGGTTTAGGGATTCGGGTTTAGGGTCTGGAGCTCGATGCGATGTAAGGCTTATAGGGTTTAGCTGGAGCCCGACGGTATGCAAAACAACTGCCCTTCTGACTAACTCTAGGATTCCAAAGTTTTGGGCGATTATTTTACCTACTTGTAAATCGGTTCTGCTAAACCGCTCAACCCTACACCGCGTAGAGCAATAAAGCCATTGAGCTAATCAAGGGCCTCGGGGTTGTGAGCTTTCTGGGTGGCAGCTGTCAAAACGCCAGGATAAACCTTACTCATCCGAATAAAACACTAAAATACTGCCTATAAAACTTCTAGAATCACCTTCTACTGGCAATAAAGCACAAAAAATGTGCCCAGAGAGTCCAATACCTGTTATTCGCCCCTTAATTCAAAACCATTGCTTAAATGGAATATTAGGATCCCTAGTACGATGCAAGCTCTGTATTGCTTCGTCAAGGGGTATTCAAAGCGGTGTGGGTACATGGACAGTTTGGTTTACTGTTCAGGGTTTACAGTTCAAGTTTCAAGGGTTTAGGGTTCCAAAGGTGCGCTGGCAAATCGTGGAGTCTACGCATGAAAGTGCCGAAATGTGGCAAACCTGTCCCTTCAAATGTCCGTTTTCTCTCTTCCTAAAATACAGAGCCTTGCTGAAGACTAATCCAACAAGTCGAAACGGCCATGCCGCTGGAGCGGCCATGACGCCTTATCATAATCTCCTAAGATGTTTTTCTGACGTCCATCCATCTGCTAGACAACAAGCCACTAACAACTCCCAAGGACCTCAACACACGCAAATCAGGGAACTTAACTCAGGTGCTATGTCTGCTTCATG
Source organism: Symbiodinium pilosum (assembly GCA_905231905.1). Lineage (NCBI taxonomy): Eukaryota > Dinophyceae > Suessiales > Symbiodiniaceae > Symbiodinium > Symbiodinium pilosum. Next base: position 13,435 of record CAJNIZ010045698.1, on the reverse strand, counting down.
CTCATATAATTTGCTGTTGGCTCGTAGGGAATGAAATGACAAACACAAGCTTGAGATCTCTATGTTATTGGGGATTATGTAAGGGCTACTATAAGGATCGATTCCTGCACAAAGCATAACACGTTCACCGGTCTGCATGTCAGCATGGACGAACTAATTTGCAGCAGATTGGCAGCCGAGCGCCCCCTCGTCCCAACATAAATCCAACGTGAGCTAAAGTTTTGAAGAACCGGGGCTTGTTCTTGTGCAGAAGCTGCTCACCAACACCAACATTTTAAAGGAAACTTCATAAGCCCACCCGAACCTCAACACAAACCCCGACGAAGCCATTCTCAAAGCTGGAGTAATCTTGGTGGCCGCCCAATATTTTGGGCCACAAGGCTCTGACAAGTATCCCAAACCAAATATCTGAAGCGGCCAGAAACATCCTAAACTCCACACCCTAACCTGCGAATCCTTGGCCCCTGTCTTCACCCTGATTCCCCAAAGATCCCGTTTTTACGTGAAGAACGAAATCACATTCAGGCGAACCCAAGGGGGGTTATTAAGTGGGAGTACATAACCCACAATATCCACGCAACAAGAACCGATCCATACGGCAAGCCAAGATGCTAGGCCACTGTCCCACACAAACGAGGCCTGGCATTTAAAAACTTTGTTCGTAAGCCCTTTGCGGTGTAGGCTTTTGCGCCGAGGGTTTGGTGTTCAGGCTGTCGTAGGGCAAAGGGTTCTAGGGCTGAGGGCTGAGGGCTAAGGAAAATCTCTCTGCCGAAGTCTCTGGTACCCCCCATCCACCCCGAAGGTGAAGAATCTCATAGAGCAGCCCAAACATGTCTGGAGACATAACTTAACATGTTTCGGCTATGGAGACTTTTGGGGGGAATGGGAAGTTTACAGGCTTGGGCCTTTTTTTGAGCTTGCAAAGCAGAGCTTGAGGATGAGAGTGCAGGAGGTGCATCGGGTTTGAGATAATTTGGGGTTTTAGGCTTGTACCCCTAGGGTTGTACCCCTGGGTTTGGGGAGCCTTTTAAGGGACTCTAGGGGACTGCATATTAGGGCTACATTGGGGGAATCTTGTAGGGGTACGACCTTAGGGGTACAACCCAGGAAGGTTTGACATAAGGCTTCACTGAGGAGTTATAGTCCCCCTTAAGTAGGTAGAATATGGGGTATACAGGGATCTTTTTATAATATACCTAAAGCCATGTTCTATCTGCTACTGAAGGGAGACTGTATCCAAATGCTGCCACAAAGCGGGGGAACCTTCGCATCTTATCGTTCAGTAGTAAAGATTACGAATGCTGGGCTGGGCTGCCTAACACGCCCCTTTGGCCAAGGGTCCTGCGCGTCACTGGCCACTCTGATAGTTATTTCGGATCCTGATACTAAGCCAATTTAATTGGCCAATTTGGGATGGTTTGCTTTTTGAAGCCCCCTAAAACCTGAACCCTAAACTCAAACTGTTAAAGGTGAAGTCGTCACAATTTGGCAAGAAGGCGTCCAAAATGGGGCAGAGCCTGTCTCAAAAATCAAAGCTCTCCAAAGTCCCCTCGCTGTTTAGGGTTTAGGGCTTAGGGCCTAAGTAGGGAAGTTTGTCCCTGCACCGCAAACATTCCCATTCCTCAGCCTGACATCCTATTCTCCCGCAGGACGTGTACTACAATCACTCAAACCTTTCAAATTCCAAATACCCAAACCCTAAACCCTAAACCCTAAACCTCATACCCAGGAAGGAAGCCTTGAAACTAAAGCCCTGAGGCACGTGGCCGGTGGCACCTCCCACTCTGCTCTTCGCTTGATCTCCGGTCCCGCATTGTACACGCGCACTGAAAGCTCATAGCCTGCAGTTTGATAGCTGAAAGTGTAATGATCTGTTGAGGATTTGGTGACCTCGTTCCTGCTAGCCTAGCAAGAAAAAGGGGCTAGGTCTGGTCCATGCCGCCCAGCCCCAGTAAAGGAGTTGGTAGGGGCTGAAGCAAACGAAGCTCTGCTTGGAAGTCAGCAGGACATGGAACGGGGTGCCGTAATCGGGGTTGCGACGCGTAGACGGAGAAGTTATGGGAGTATGCGTGGCTGGTCGGCTTGGGCAATGAAAGAATGGTTCAACAGGGCAGGCCTCAGTAGGAAGGAAATGGTCAAGAGGGACGGAAGGAGCCGGAGTCATGAACCTTTCAGATGCATAAGAACACCAATCCCCTAGAATTTCACATTCCGAATTCGAAGCTTAGCTACTTGCTGAAAGGTAGGCTGAGGGGATTGGGTTCGAACAGTGTTCGAGTTTGGGCCAGACGTGTCATGCGGAATCGGCTATGACAGCTATGACAGCTATGAGTCACTACGCCTCAGCCCACCTCATGCTGTTGAACTATCTACAGCATGGCGGCCTAGTGGCAGGCATCTGAAAATATTTTGGCGACCAATATACGGATCAGCTCCTCAAGCCCATGTGCCAAGCCCACAACAACGCAAAGTTCCTACTCATTGGGTTTTGCTGGGATAATGGAATAGAAAATAGAAACTACTTTATTGGGGTTACCTAGGGATAATGAAAAAGATGGAAACTGCTATAAAACCGTGAAACCGAGCCCTAAGCACAAAGCCCAGAACGCATGAAACCTGAACCCTACGGTCTTAATGTTGGATAGTGATTATTGAAAGGCTCCGGAAGCGAGCAAACTTTTGTCCCATGCAGAATAACAGCAAAGTACAAATGCATGCATGGCATCTGAATGGGAGACCAAAGAGTCCTACCTCTTGAATTCCTCCAGGACCAACCAAACGACTTTTGACAAACTTAATTCGGGGGACCCGCCGATATTTAGAATCATTTGTTGCTTGGGGGGAGGGGTTGCAATCAGAGCCCGCAAGTAAAATCCAAGCCCATACACCTTGAACCCCATGATCCCACACCCACAACGCTAAACCTTAAATCCATAACCCTAAATCCTAAACCTTAAATCCTAAACCCTAAATCCTAAACCTTAAATCCTGAAACCTAAATCCTAAAGCCTAAAACAAGGCATCCAAGCGGCAGTAGAAAAGTACAAACAGCACCTCGGAGCTTCGCCAACCTGATAGGATGACAGCGGAAGGGTTTCCCAGGGGGTCCATGCACCCAATAATTAGGTCCCTTTAAGGGGGATATATAGGGGTATATATAGGGTTTAGGGTTTGGGGTTTAGGGTTTAGGGTCCATGTACCCAATAATTAGGTCCCTTTAAGGGGGATATGTAGGGGTATATATAGGGTTTAGGGTTTGGGGTCCATGTACCCCATAATTAGGTACTTGGGATTTGGGTAATAGTAATTGTAGTACAGGTTTTGGGCAAGTATATGATGACTAGGTACTTGGACCCTTAGGGTTTCACAAACCAGGTAGGTACTTCAGTTTATCTGAGGAGGATTGCTGATAGGCACGTTTGACCGAGGAAACTTCGAAATGTGGGGAGAAGTACGATGCTCCCCATAAGGCGGGTCTAAACCCTAAACCCTTGGCTGCGGCCAGGGTTTGGGGCTGTCGTAATCTGAATCACGCAGAGGGCTTCTCTCGTCTAAGATGTAGCTTTGCACCGTCTTGGGCAGAGTCCCCTCGTTGGACCCTACATGCCACAGAAGAACATCACAAGAATTCGGGGCTTAGAAAGTTATGAGGCAGTAATGGAGATTCATTAGGTGGACCCCCACCCAGTAATAGTGACTATAAGGAATCATAGGGATTATATTAGGGTCCTCTTATATTCTTATTATACGACTAATACAGGGTGGGGGGTCCTCCTAAGAGATTCACAACGAAAACAACATTGAAGATGGGATGATATCGACCCTTGAGGTCTGGTGGTTGGAGGGCATGTCACTAGAGACTCGTGCTGCTTTGAGGCAGAGCTATAGGGGACTATAGGCCCCCTTAAGTAGATAGAAGATGTCTCTGGGTATATTATAAGATCCTCATATACCCCATATTCAATCTATTTGTAGGGGACTATATAGAGGATATGTTGCTTTCTTACAGCTTGACGCTTTACCTACCTAGCTTTAAAGTGTAGAAGGTATGGCTCAGGATCTACGGTTGGGGGTGGAACGTGTAGTAAGGGTCCATGGTTAAGGGCAAGGGCATGAGGTTTAAGGTTTGAGTCTTAGGGTTCGTATCCTCCCGATCCTCCCCCACATGCAGAACGGAAACAATATAGGCTCCTTTCGAGGGTCATTATGAAACAAACATTCTTGCAAACAACGAGAACGCCTTGTCTGAAATATTGTTGAGGGTGGCTTCCTGAAAGCAGAGAAACTCACATCGCTGATATGAAGCCCCGGTGCCGTCTTTGCTGACTCCAAAACTCAGATTGCTCAACATAGCTTCGTTGCCTTGAAGGGACCCTGGGAACATCTGATTCTATGTCAGTATTCCCCAATAGAACCCCAATGTAACCCCAACATACTACAATAGTTTCCATTTTCTTTTCCATCATTCCCCACTAAGACCCCAATATAGAATGTGCTGAAGCCTGCTTGTTCAACAGTTGCCCAGCCGCAGTGCCAAGGAAGCTCATCTGTTTCTAGGCCGAGCATGAGCATGTTCAAGAAGACCTTGGTTTTTGTAGATTCGGGTTTAGGGTTTAGGGCTTATGGCTTCTTATGCAACACTCGTCTCATATGGTTTTGGGTAGGACCGATAATGATTGTAACGCTTGTAATAGTTATAAGAGGCGACGTAACCTACCTGTTTTTCCCCATCTACTGACCTTCTACTATTGATAAGTCCTCCAGTCCTCCACCCTTCTTAATTAAATGCTTTCCAATGATAACGGCATTCTATAGCAGCGGAACATTCTTTAGGGTGGTTGGGGCGGGGGGATATTTTGGGGAGAAGGGACAAGGATGCTATGGGTAAGTTTTGAAATGGGCTCCAATTCTCTATAATTGGTATGGGTTCCACTAAATGTCGCTAGCTCCCCCCCTCCAAACTACCCCCGTCTTAGGTTCCCCGTTGATTGTCCTTAACTAGCCCAAGTGGGGGGGAACTCTGGGGCGTAGTAGAAAGGGGGTGATTAGGTAACCCATTCATTCTGGTACCCAAAGACACTGGGGGTTGCGGCACCTCCATGAGTGACCCAAATCCTATATGAATTGCCGCAATTCATATAGGATTTGGGTCAC
>CAJNIZ010045697.1:14234-40750 GCA_905231905.1 Symbiodinium pilosum | reverse complement strand
GTCCACGTACTTTTGGTCGAGGATTCCACATGACAGCATCACATACCATGGATGCTCCCCCCAGATCAAGGGCTGAGGCTTCCTTGGTACCTATCAGAAGTCGCTGTCGTGTGCATGAAGCCCTACTCCACCGACAGCACCTGGATATCCCATATGTTCCCGCCCGTGTTCATTCATGCTTGGCTTCGTTGATGTTTGAAAACCAATACCAAGTGGTAGCTCTTGTCCAATGTTGCGCTGCGAATGAGCAATATCGGCACGATGCGAGAACAAACCCTTCCATGGTCTAGCTCCCTTGCTGTCAGGCAAGCGCAAGAGCAACTGCTTACCATGCTTCCTATGCTGACGCTGGCAGCGCAGAAGGACGGCCAGTCACAGTCTTCCAAACAGGCTCGTCGGGAATGCAGTGGCGGAGGTAGGTAGCGCAGCTCGTCCTCATGGTTATACGCAAGCAGGCGTGCAAATTCATGTTAAGAGTCATGAGTAGCCACGACAAGAAAATTCAAACAGCAGCAACTAAAACGTCAGTATTGTTGGGTCGCCACGCATGACGAGTTTCCATCTTGGACTAGGCAACTTCTGCGACCAATCTTGCGAGGATCGCTCGTAGAAAATACAAACACTGGAGGCACTCACGGTTTACATCGCCTTTCTGCAATTTCTGCAGAGAGGCTGAGGGCTCTAGCTGGGCGAGGGGTTTACAAGAGACATTTATCTATGGAAGCCAGAGGCAAAGTAAGTCCCAATCGCGAACTTGTTCCTTGAAAGCATGGGTGGTCATTGTTGCTCATTCCAGTCTGAACATGTAGAATTGCACCATTGCCATTTGGCGGTTCATGTGTAATTATACGTGGACTTAAAGGAATGTTAGAGTATGTACGGTTTAGGTTACTGTAGGGTTATTAAGTTATTATCCCCAATGGAGAATCAAATGGACAAGCTAATGGAAAATACATGGGAACCTGGAGAATATGGGGATTCAAGGGTACCAAGCCTGCGTATAACCACGCATGACTGCTCTGACAGCAATTCTTGCTATGATGGTGGCTTTGATGAAGCGCATCGCTTCCGCTATTGTGAACTGTAGGATTGCCATTGTCAAGCTGTTGTTATCACTATCGCTCATTCACCAACAACGAAAGTATTTACATCCTATCCAAATAACTTGTCACAGGTGTCGTGATGCATGCTGTTGTCATGAGCAGCACCAGTAATTCGGCAGTTGTTGCTCATTCCGACACCCTTGCAGATCCTGGCGCAAATGGAGAAGAATGGCAGCTCAGCGGATGAGACTTGCTGTGGCGGGTTCTTGCAATTTATCTCACCACCACGATTAAAGTGCTGCATGACTGTGAAAGTGATGTGGGCATGTCCTTGCATACGCAAAGTACCGTACCATTTGCATCAAGTTGATTTGGCCTGCTTGTGTTTTAGAACACCCAATTTGATAAACCCCTTCCCTACTGTCAAACCACCCCAGTATTAGATATTCCCACTGCGGTCTATTGCAATATATTGCGGATATTTTACCATATGGGATGGCGCGTTTTCATTCTAGGAGAGGGGATTCCATGCAAAGGCATTGCTGCAAAGCTGCTGGCATGGAGCCGAGCGAAGGCGTGCGGCAGGGCCATATATTTCTGCTTGATCGAGAAGTGCGAGTGATGTTTTGTGTGTTCTTACAATCCCTAAGGGTCCAGGGACCCAAATGATAGGGTTTTAGGTCCCAAGTACAATTAAATGTTATAGAAGTTGGGCCCTAAAACCCCAGTAATTGGGTCCTTGGACCCTTAGGCAGCGATAAAGACCTGTTCTTGTGGCGGAGCTACGGGAAGACCCTGCTAATGCTGATGATTGCCCACATCTTGCATCAGGTGACAATTCTTTTCTTCCACCTTGAACTTACTGGTGCTTCTCGTGGGTGATTGCATGATCCAGTCCCCCTTAAGCTAAGCCCCAGTAATAAAAGAATGCCAAGCCCGAATCATGTCTCCGAGACCGATGTGTGCTAAAGAGCTTGACTGGTCCTTGGAAAGGTGGAGGTTGTACTTAGGAGACATAGATCCCCTTGTTGAGGGCTTAGCAAAGCCCTGATTCAGTCCGCATGTAGCATACAGCCCTTTCAAACCCCCTCAGCTCTGAATGACAGGTGCAGGATGCAGAGAACGACCCAGACTCTAGGACAGAATTCAGACTTTGCACCAGGATTGTGTTCGGCATAAGATGTGTTGAACTCCCCATTAAACGCAAACAGTGTAGACTCTTCTAATGCCTATTGGGTTGCCGGCCTGGCTGTCGTTTTAATCTGCCCTCATATTGCATAACTCCCCCTATCCCCCTAACGATGAACATGGATATTCTGGGCCCACGTCATGAAGATATCATGATTATTCTTTTCGGGGCTCTGAAGTTCTTATCCTTTCCAAGGAACTTCTGCGAAATTGTTTGGCTTCATTCAACATCTCCAACTTGGCGGACAGTGGCCGAGTGCGTGGGTCATACTGTAGAGATATGAGCTGTAGTCTAAACTCCTTGAAGGGGGGTTATAGCGAGGAGTACTATAGCGGTCATTAAGCGGGATACGAGTTTTAACTAAAGCTCATAATATGACAGAGTTTCAGCGTTCAGGGTTCTGCAGGTCTAGGTCCCCCAGTAGTACCCGTGTTCCCTTTTTTATGTTTCAGTCTCCTTATTAAAGCTGAACATTAGGAAAAAGGGTGCCCGTGTTATTATGAATATAGAGGTAGTTGGGGGCTTAACGTTCAGGGTTTTGGTCGTTTAGGGCTTAAGGCTCAGGGTTTTGGTAGTTCAGGGTTTAGGTTTTTGGTAGTTTTAGGGCTTAGGGTTCAGGGTTTTTGGTAGTTTAGGGCTTAGGGTTCTTGGGTTTGGTAGGGTTACGGGTTTTGGCTAGAGTTGAGGGTTCGTGGGCCGGAGTAAGGGGGAGCAGAATGGGGGTGGCTATAGTCGTGTACTGCAAGCTACACTGCTTGCAATTACATTAGAACCTCCAAGTAGGGGGCACGGCCCTGGGGTTCATAATAGGGTTTAGGGTTAGGGCGCCCCCTAGGCAAACATACAGCCTGAAAAGGTGGACCCATGCAGACGAATGCCCCGTAACATGCAGGGCTTTACGGAGTGTCATGTTAGCTTACTCAGGGTACAGCCATAGTGCCCTCTTTGCCTGACCCGCCAATAGCGATCGCAGAGCAATTTGAAGCAGGCTGTAGTACACCCCCACTCCTAATTTCAATGTTCCCAACACATGTTCGAGCAATGCTACTTCTAGGGGCATTGGATGTTTCTTATCTGGCGGGAAGAATCAGAAAGTCCTATATGAGCCTGATTGATAGGTGAGCCACCCAAAGCCGAAAATCCTTCCAGTGAATTGTCCCATACATGCCAAATAGTGGGACCCCAGGATATGAGATTCCTTCTTATAGTATATAGTGACTCCCACAACCCATATCTGCCATCCATGGAGTTTCTGGGATCAGAACAGCTTCTGCCTTTACAGTGCTCTTGGACCCCTCATTTGGCCAACACTATTTTCTTTAAATCTAGGGGCTTCTTGTCTAAGAGCATGGATGAAAGTAGATCGTCTGCTGCGCCTACCCCCTTTGTGGGATGAGTTCAAATTCGGCGTGTCCTTCGCTGGATATCGAAATTGTCTCGCTTGTTTATGTGGCTTCACACTATGAAGCATGCACGCCCGAATCCTCCGAAGACCGCGGTTAAAGTGGTTCAAGCTTGCCCGTTCCATCACACCCAGAACAAGTTTTCCCTAACATCTTGAATCTTCTATCCAGCCCTCCCCGTTATTCAAGGCAATAACGGGTTTTTCAGTTGAAAAAGGGGCGCTCGTCTATGGCTGAACCTGCTCTTGCATGCCCTTCTCAAGCCCCAAAAGCCTTGATTTTTCGCCAGATGTGTATTCATCAAACCCCATTAACACCCAAAGAAAGCTACTTTACGGGGAGGGTGCCATATACATATACACACACACACGTACACATCTCTATGTAGAGATACCATGTTGGCTGATGTTGGGGGCTTGTAGGGGGAGCGGATTACTTACTGGAACAATTTTCTGTGGACAATTGCAGGACATCAGCTCGGAAGTCTACACTGCGAACGCAGCCCGACTCCGACGTCCAGCTGCAAACGACATTGAAAGCTCCTATCATAAGGGCGACTATATGGATCTAAACACGTATCAATATGATGGTTCTAGATTCTGTGCATAGTAAACCCTAGATTGAAGATGAGATGGTACCTTCGAAGCCCAGCTACCTATTTGGGATGCAGGTAATACAGGTTCATATAGCGGCAGAGCAATATTTTCGTCTTCGTTGATAGCGCAAATGAACCACCTAAGTACGGGTGAAGCCGTCAAAAAAGCCCCTCTACATTTTTCTCACCCTTTGTCACGAGATTGTCATGCGTGGACGAAGCAATGTTCGCTCCTTAAGCGGTGGGGGGGCTTCGGGTAGTTTAAGGCCCCTTTTTTGAAATCATTCATGTCCCCATATGAACTTAATGTTCCGCAGCAGATCGTGTGTGCCTGCACATCGCCCCTTACTATACCCCCCCAAAGTGGGAAATTTGTTTTTCAGGAGCGGCGAAAGAACAGTGCATCCAGCTTCTGTACAGCGAGGCCAGTGACAAGTTAATCAGAAGCCAGCCAGCATGGGTATTCACAGAGTCTTCATATATGCCGCGCCCACATCATGGATGTTTTTAGGAAGTTTTCCAGATTCGTACGTTTGACATTCCGATGATGTTGTGGTCTTTTCTTTGTAGTGTCTTGATTTGGATATCGAACTCATGGTATGACGTCGAAAGCCCGCCTAGCCTTTTGTGAGGCAACTCGGGAAAAGTTGCGGGCTGCTGGCATCAATGTGGACGACGATGAAGATGTGCGTTTAGAGCAGGCAAGTCGTGGACAAATAGGAATGTCTGGGTTAGTGTTTCATTTACTGGTGGTTAGTAGGGAATCAGGGAATATAATCCTTAAGTAATGCTTGTACTTTTCTTCCCATTTTTCCTGCCAGAAACTTGAGGATTCAGGCCCCCAAATGTCACTTGGCGGGCATGCGGGTCAAAATTTCAAGGAGCGGGCCTAGGCTCTCAGGATGCCAGGATGCCATGCCTCTAGGTTTTATGCCCGTCTGATTCACGGAGCTCTCTGTTATGTTGCTGGAGCTGCAATACGTTTTGCAGGTCGTACTCCGTGTGTCCCTTCAGGTTTAGGGTTGAGAGCTTGCGGCCACATTAGCACGGTGTATACAACGGTTTACACAAAGCCTTCCATGTCTAAATTGCAGACAGTTCAACACCAAATCGCCGTGCCTCCTTTCTATATGACCGCGTATGATGACATGGAGGAATCTAAAAACCCCGAAGCCTAAGCTGCTCGTTCCGTGAGTCCAGGTTCTCTCCAGGGGGCAGGATCTGCTCAAGACAGAGGAGACAAACTCTCATTGGAGGGCGTAGGCTTTCGGATTTTGATGCTGATTGACGATGAGTAAGAAAGGACAACCAGCTGTTTGGAAGCTCGTGGTTGTTGCTTTGATGCCTGCATGGAGGTTTCTAAGCTTGCAGAAGAGGGTGTGTGTGTGTGTGTGTGTAGAATTTGTTGTTTGAAGCAGCTTTCAGACTGTAAGTAGACTCTAAGCTCCATGAACCGAAGTGTGGTCCTGAAGGAGGGCCGAGAAGTGCTTCGCACAGCGCAAGCACAAGCATTGAGTTTACTGGCCCGGTGTCCAAGCTCTTGTCAAAGGGAAACGCTAAAGGAAGCTGTAGCGGGGACTGGGACCATACTGGGGTTTAATAGTTTAGTAAGAAGCGGGCTTTGATTGGTAACGCCAGCCCGCCAAAACAAGACCGGGTTGGGTTACCCTAGTGCTACATGACAGTGTATGGCAAAAAAAGCAGGTCGCAAGCCAAGTCGCTACGGAGATAAGGGCCACGGGCTCCCGGATCCTACAGAGGCAATCTCGAGAAGTGTGCGTATGGGGAGACTCTATATAGCCCCCACATAGCATAGGAGCAAAGCCTGGCTGTATATTTTACGCAACAATACAAGCTGGCTTTGTGGGCCACCCAGAAGAGACTATTCACTTTGGGGGCCGGCAGAGGTTTCACTACTTTGGGGTTAATGGGATAGCCAGAACCACTGGCTCACCATAAATTTGAGCATACCAAGTCCCGCCGCGCCTCACCTGCTTTTCAACCGAAGAAACATGCGTACATGCATGCATGTTAACATGTATCCATGGATGCAAGAACTGTGGGTTGTTCCTCTTCTTCCATGACAGGTTCGGATGGCTGGCTGGTAATAATTCATTCTGCCTCGCAGGAGGTTTGGAACCCTGAGCCCAAACCCTAAACCCTTTTTTTTCTCCAGGCCAGGAGGCTGACTTACAAGGCTGGCGCAATGAGAACTAGCAGGGGCACAGGCTACGTAGCTTGAAGTACTTCAAATATGATTCAATCAAGCAAGCATGGTAGGAGACGACATGCTGGGCGCAACCATATATGGGATGTGTGGTCGAGGGAGATACAGGGATTTATAGTTGCCCAAAGTGCGCTTTGGATTCCGGTGGTCCTATGCGCAAGTCCACTTGGCGCCAGCAAGTAGATCAGTAGGACGTTTTTCCAGAAGGACTTGCTTGCATATCAACCCAGGATGCAAATGTCGTTCATGAACGCGCACTTGCTTTTTCAAAATGAGGCCACTGCGCTGTTCCCGCGTGAGATTCCTGATATTTTTTGGATCAAGCGTTGCTGGCTTCATCTCCCCTTTCTAGAACATACAAGCGCACCCCAATGTGGAGGAATATTCGCTTGACATTGACACAAACGTGACTCCGCCGAGGCCATGCTGAATGCCAAGGCAAACGGTACAGGCCTTGATGCACAGGCTTGACAATTCCTCTGATTGACAGTAATTCCATCCCCTTGTAAAACCTACACCCACCCCCTTCAAATGACACCCAAAAATATGACCGTTACATATCGTTAGACACATGTTGGCCAAGTTGTTTGCCTTTTTTGGAGAAATTGGGGGTAGGTTCTTATCTAGAATTCTGCAGGATTACTCGCTTCAACAGCATTAAACAGGTATCAAGAGTCATGAAATATGAAATAGGTTGTTGTTGTTGTGTTTTGGGTCAGTCATACTGGGCTTCCTGGGAGTATGGGTGAGTGTACTTGAATGCTTGAATTCGCATGTCAGGCGGCAGAATTGCTGAGAGCCCTGGCAGCACGGTATGGTGCCAGTGTGTGGCAGGTTCCTTTCGGGTGTCCACATGATAAGGAATCCGCATTGTGTACTTTGGGGAAGCACCAGGAAACGTAGTGCCAAACGTTCTACTCCATGAAGAAAGGAGTGTGGCTCCCGAACTCCTTCGCAAAGACCCAAAACACAGGGATCCCTATCAAGTACTAGGTCTAGGGTTACTATGTAATCAACCTGTAAGGATCCCAAGGTTAAGGGCCCCCATACTAGGAACCCATTGATTTGACATTCGGCTAGGTCCAGCCACCATGTTGGTGGGAAGAAGGATTTATTTAAGGCAGCCTGTCTTCTTTCCTTTTGGGAGTCTGAGTTGGTGGACCACTGCCAGGTCAGGCCCATGTGATGAAACATACATTGCATAGAACAAAGATTACACCACCTTACATGCTGTAGAGCTGATGAAAACCGTGCGGGGCTCAGGGTGTAGAGTTTAACGGCATGCTTCAGAGAGTGGGAAGTATAGTCCAGCAAGAACATGAACGGGTCCATCAACAGTACAGGAGAGGATTATCAAAGACGGAGGAGCGCCTGGAGACCCAAGAGATATAGTGGGGACTGCAGTGTATATGAGCGATTTTCTTGGAAACTGCGAGTGTCTCCCTGAGAATGACCCCCCGCCCAAGCTCTTCCTTTAGTCCCTTCTATAACCCCAACATACTATTGTAGTTTCCACTTTTTTCCATTATCCCCAATATAATGCCAATATATAGTATACAACCCCAATAAAATGCAGCCCCCTTTATATCCAAACACTTCCTTGGTTTACCCTGTTCTTGAATGCAGCAGGACACGCTGCAAAGTTGCAAAGTTGCGACATGCCCTGGTGCTTTCTGTAGTGGGTCAAGCTCATGAACTCGAAGCCTTCACCCTGAACCCTCGGCCCTCGACCTCAACCCATCAACAGTTCAGCGCGATCTAAGCTCAGGGCAGCTACAGAAGTCTCATCGGGGCGCGGCTTTGATCTCCTGGGGTCAGAGGCGCCCGGGAGCATGTGGACGTTTACTCTGCCATTTAGTTTAGACGCACCTCCTATAAGCTTCTGAATAAGCCCTATCCTTCTTCCCGTCCTTCTCACGAACTCCTCTCGAGCATGCAGGCATTGAGCTTGAGGGCTTAGAGTTTGTGCCACTTAAAACGAGGGATATTTACAGCGGTCATGCAGGAAATTGTGACCTGTGCTTGTGCTCAAGGTGCAGTCGGACCTGATTTCGTATGTTCCAACCTGTGCAGGTTATTCTGTAGTACTACGTGCTCTCGTGGTACGGTCAATTGCTGTGATTTCCCTTGCTGCAGCTGCAGCAACTTCGGTTCCTCGTTATCTGGCTATTGTTGTTTCTGCTCCTGCTCCTATTGTTGCTCAGTGTTTAGCACAGTCCCAAGATGTTCTCAGAGTCAATTCACACAGATCAATTAGCGCTTGTTTAAAAGTTGATTGCCTGTAAGGGATAAGGGGTGAGGATACACCAGGATGTTGGTGGTCGCCATGAAGGATTCCATGGGGCTTGTTTCGGGAAATCCTTATTGTGTATGAAGAAGGACATCTTGAACGACAGCATATTGAGGATCCCATGAGTGGTGCACAAGAATTCTTTCATTCACCGAATCTGAAATCAATCCCGTATATAGTTCCTAACAAAGACCAACCCTGAACCCTAAACCCCAAACCTCCATTTATAATCCTTATGCATCCCTAATCATCCAGGACGCTGGACCAGGCCCATGAAGATCCTGAGTCACTCCAGGGCGCCTTGGTGGCAAAAGATTTGTTAACAAGGGCTTCTGGTTGAAGATTTCGGCTTAGGGGGTTTGGGCGCTTAGAGTTTAGGTTGTTGGACCTTGTTTTTTGCTTTGCCCTTCGGGTTCAGTGCGAAGTATGCAGTCAGTATATGTCAGTGTGCAGTGGTCGGGTTTGAGGAGTTTAGGACCCGTCGGAGCTGTTTTAGGCTCGGCACAGGGCGTTATCGGCTGTTGTACCGGAGTTTCTCCAGGCCCTGCGTACCTATAGTCTGACAACACCCATTACGGGTGTAGGGGTTATTCGTCTACGGCAGAGATTATCATGAGGGATTCATCATATGAGCTGTTCGCCATGTTTTTGCGGCCCGATTTTTTGACAGTTTCCTGTAAGCATGTAAGCCTGAGGGTGGAGGGGCATGAAGGGACTGCATGGTGAGGCTGTGTATAGTGCTGAAAGCCTCCGCCACAAGATGTCCATGGGTAGACCAAAGTAAAGTGTGAGTTTGCTTTGTCAGATGCTACGCGGCTCAGGGTTTAGGGCTTTCGCATGTTGGTATACTTATAGCACTCCCTACTTCCCCCAAATTCTTTAAATGCTCTCGTACATTTGTACCCATCGCTCTCGGATCCTTCTGCGATCCAGTTGTTATCCCTTTGCTTCTGTTCTCAAAGTGGCAGGTATAGAAATTGTCAGCTATCCTGCTAAACAGTTAGAAAGCTTCTCTCAGAATCCTGATCAGATTGAGTACATCCCGGTGTCACTGTCCTTTCCCTGCTGTGCCAGTACTGCAGCATTTCTTGCCCTGGTTCTTCCCAAAGTTGTCTCTTGTTGTGCCACTTGCTGGGAAGGCAGCCAACTCTCGCACGTCAAAACGCTAAACCTTACACTACACACTGGTGGCCAGGGCGGCATTTCTGACCTAATTTATCAGATCATCTGATCTTGTACACAGGCTACTACAGGAATCCATCTGTCAAGGTAGCTGATGTATGGCAATGTATATATTATGTTGTTCTGGTAGGACACTGTCTAACCACAGGCCTGTTTTTCTTTCGGCTCATGTAAGGACTCCAACAATGCCCCATGCTCAGGGCCCACAGTTTCGGGTCTCGACGTTGCTTTTTTGATCACCTGTATTCATTTGATTTAATTGACGCCCACCAATAATAGCTTTGATCATGTAGCCGTCTTCTGGTGGACGTTCCCAAAACTAAAGTGCTCCTCAATGCCCTGAAGGTATGTGGGACCTATTAGGGATCATAGGGGTTTCCATGGGAGATCCTGCTGAGAAACACCCTAACGAGTGGGGTCACTGGTGATCTCCGGGAAACTGGTAGCTTGTGTTAAGAATGCCAACCATACCTTTGTAGGTCTCAGAAAAACGCCTTTTATTACATATTGGGCTACATATACGTAGGGCTTATTATGGTTTATATAGGGGTTACATATATATATATACTTATATACAAAGGGATAATGGAAAAGGAAATGGAAACTACTATATTATAATGGGCCGACGACCTCGCCCGACCTCGTTCCAAACAGCTGTTCGTATAGGAAGTACTCCCCGGCCTCGTTTTCAGGCTCAAGAAGTACAATAGTTACCAGAATTACTACAATTCATCCAGACATTAAACCGTAAACCGTAAACCATCAGTTGAAGAAACTCTCCACAACCTCTGCCGAAGGTCTGCTCACTTCCTTGGACTTCTCCAAGGCACCAGCATCCAGGGATCTTAGTAGGGACCCTTGGTGGGGACCCCTGCAGCTTAAAGGGTGTATCTTCGGGACTTCCCAGGAAATTAAAAGCCGGTAGAAATGTTGTATAAGGAATACTGGAGACCCCTGTAGCCTATGGCGTGTAGCATGTGCGTTCTTACTTTTGGACCCACTTTTCCCTGCATGCATCACAGCCAAGCGGTCGGGAAGAATTTAGGGTGTAATATGGAGGCTAACTACGAAAATTGGAGGGTAGAAGAGTTGTATAAGAAAACCGTGATTAGGGGTCCTTACAATTACAAGTTGCTGGACAGGCCAAAGGCCAATTATTAGGATTTTCATTTAAAGTGTTCCAAACAGCATTCCAGAAGCGTTCCTAAAAAGAGTGGGGAACTGCATTCCAGATTTGAAGAGTGTTCCAAAAAGCATTCCATTTTTGGCGTCCTTTTTTGATTACCCTCTGCGCGCAAAAGAACTGCAATCTCAGCGGCAAACCTCAATGCTTTGGAGGTCTCCATTCTCTGCTTGTGCTGCGGTCGCACCAGAATGGATCCCCTGTTTTCGCGGCTTCAACCCGAAATTCTTTTGCGAGGGTTTTCCGTGCTGTAGGATGGTGAAGGACAAACGGCAGAGCTTGCCTGCGGAGACTCTCATGATCTCTGGTGCATTGGACGTGCACTCCAACGATCACTGGCCGTCTATCGGAAGTTGAACTCTCTTCACTTCTTTCACCTCCAGCTTTTAGACGCTACGCGAACTTGTCCCATCCGTTTGGTCAGCAGACCTGTCGATAGGCAGGGAATCAGACGCAGTCTCCACGGACATCTCGTTCGACCCGGACTAAGGCCCCTCATCTGGCTCACTGCCGCTGCGTCTCCAAGCAGTCACCTGGTAGCTCCACGCATGCAACGCCCAGTCCACGTCTGTTAGCATGCAGGGCCGATTTCGGAACACTTCTCGGGCTCCTCTCTTTGCGCGGGGCGAATATTGGAACGCTTGTTGGACGCTTTTTGGAACGCCTGTTGTTTTGGAATGCTTTTTTGGAACGCTTTTTGGAACGCTTTTTGGAATGCTTTTCTCTAGGAAAAACCCAAAAGCATCCGAAAAAGCGTGCCAAAAAACGTCCAAAAAGCGTTCCAGAAAGCGTTCCAAAAAGCATTCCAAAAGCATTCCAAAAGACTGCTCGTGTGAGCCTTGTTGCACCGTTTTTGGAACGCTTTTTGGAATGCTCTGGGGAACGAGAACGCTTTTGGGGACGTCTTTGGGGGAGAAGGCCGTAAGGGCTTTGAGGATCTAAATGCGCCGAAGGCGTCTTCATTTTCTTGCCTCCCACGCACTGTGTCAAGAAGCCCTCTCCGGAATCTGCACAGCCCGCGGGAAGAAATGCCTTGGATCTGCTACGTGTTGTGCTGCGCAAACCCAGTGCTGCGGAAGAGCAACCCCCGCAAGCACCAACCACCTACCAGCCACCAGCGCTTGCCACCGGCAGGATGCGCTTCCACAACGGGGGCGTGCGTTAACACAAACCACGCTGCATTCATCGTCAAAAGCTGCGCCACAAGCGTTCGCAAGCCTCTGTAGCGCACAATGGGATCACAGTCCATTCATGTGATTTCCCAAGCGCGCCATGTGTGCCTCTTGCACGCAAAGCAGCGCCGGCTGGGATTGCTTGGTTGTGTGCACGGGATGTTACTCTTGCAGAATGCTTGTGTGGGCCTGATCGGAACGATGCTCCCTAAAAGGCTTGATCCAAAACGCATTGCCCCATGCTTTTTCAGAATGTTTCCAGAACACTATTTGGAATACTATAAATTTCTTCTGAAGAAACCCAATCTTTTGCTTTCTCGAACTTGTAACCTTACAAGGAAGCCCTCAAAAGAACCCTCAACAGCAAGTGTTGTGGAGCGCCGTTACACTCGGCAAGTGAAATGGCATGAGCTCACATGCGTAGTCTTGTTCGGAGGGATTGATACAATTGAAAAGAGAATCTTGGAATGTATAGGGGCTATTTTCGATATCAATTCCTCCATTGGCGTTCGAATCTGGGCCATGAAGCTTGCGCACCCCGAGCCTCCAGCCATGTAGATCCAAACTGCCAGCCCCAGAGTAGCCCCTGAATCGACCAACAGGCCCAAGGATAAGGAAACCTGAAACCTTAGCACAACAATCTCAAGCCCTAAAACGTTTGCCCCAAACGTGACGGGCGGAGCAAGAGGCTGGAGACTGGACCAATCGGTGTCGTGAGCTGCTAACCAATGGCGCAGAGGGCCTAGGCCGAGGGCTTTGGATCTGTTAGGTTATACTGGGCGCATCCTTTGAGCTTCTTTTCAAGTTCAGAGGGTTTTTTTGTCCTGGCTACCTGCTCATATTATAGGAAATAGGGCACTGACTCTGAGATTTCTGAAATGGTGGGTCTACTTCTAGCCTAACCTAGTGTGGAGACGTATACAACCGGCATTCAAAAAGACAGGAGTCTGATAAGGGCTTGTTCTTAGGTCCATATTCGTTTGGGGGGTTGGGTCATCTATCGGGTTATAGAACGAAGCTTGTTTAAATCATGCTCTGTTTTCGGGTCCCTGGCCTCTACTATGTAGTTTGCCCTAAACAGGGTCCTCTATTTTGACAACCTGAAAACTCTATAAACTGCATCGTTTTACGGTTCACGCGTTAGGATGAGGTGTAGAGGGTTTCGGTTCGAGGTTTCAGGGTTCTGGTAAGACTACCTTTTCTTGGTAGGCTGTAGGGTTCACAGTGCCCTGAAATGGCATGTCGTACCAGGCTCACCATACTATGGAGTCATCCTTTCTGGGTGGGAAGGTCAGGGAAGGGTCATAGATCTTCGGCATGGATACGAATGTAGAGGCTAAAATAAGCGTGAATAACCCATACTGTCGTTCTAAACGCCGTAAATGCACCTTATTCGTAGTTATTCAGGCCCCTGCATTGCATTAAGCTGGCATCCGGTTAAGCTTGTGCTTTCCTTGGGATGATGAGCGTAGGGCTGGTAACCGGGTGATGAACAATGCTCGGAAAGGAAAATGATCACCAGTTCCTTACCGGTGCTGAAGGTGGGCATTAGGAGAGGATATTTGTAATGGAATTCATAAGATCCCCTGGAATTCGTACTTATTTTCACTCCCGCACTACTACTTACTTAGGCAGCAGAAAGTTCAACACTGCGCCACTTAACCACCCACCAGGACCCAGTTGAGGTTTGCTTTGCTTTTATTACGTGGTAGCAAGAGTAACAGCAGTGTTGCAATACTAAGCCTGGAACACCAATCACGAACCCGTTTTTCTCCCTTTTAGTCGGCAGTGATGGACTGGGTTATAGGCACTATGATACGGGACATTATACTGGGTTGCTCTTAAAGAAGTTAAGTTCAAGTATCATAATAAGGAAGCCCTACTATCTACTATATACCCATATTATGGTAGCTTCAAATGAAGTTCCTTAACACCAGCCCAGTTATAAGGGCTACTCTGGGGATGAGGCCTCTCATCCCCTATGCTCTTCCTAGCCACTGATGGTTCTTTGCTGCTTGCGACCTGTCACTTGCGGAACATGTGCATGATCCTCTAGTCCCCATCAAATATAATCCTACATCCTAAACCTCGGCAAGGGCCGCAAAGGACTTGTCGTTGTAGTGTGGTAATCGTTGGGGTTGGCTAGCTGCAACGCTGATAAACAGTGTTTGCTGCAATTCTCTGAACTGTAGTGTCACTAATGCCGACTAAGAGGATTGAACATCCTGCCACCAGTGAGTCACGTTCAGTCATAGCAACCCAAGAAGAAGCAGCAGTAGTCGCCGTTTTGGTCGTCGTCATCGTGACAGTTGCAACAACTTTGTACCCTAAACCCTTAACCCTCAACCTAGCGTATACCAAATTGTTTCGCTTAGCAAAGCATGCCGGACTTTCCTAGCCTTTGCTTTGAGGCCTGACGCACCAAGCAGAAGTAGATTCCTGAAAACATGTTTGGAAACATGTATATTCCCCTTTAGTAACCTAGGTACGCAAGTAGTACACTTTTCCTTTTTTATTTTTGGGGTCTCCTTATTAAAGCTGAACATAAGGAAAAGGATGGAAAAGGGTACCCTTACTATTAAGGGTTACTGGAGAACCTAATAACTTGTAAAGGCTTTAGCTTAGGATACCACTAAGCCTCACTCTACTTAGGCCCTTAAATTAAGCCTGCCCAGGGTTGGTCTGGGTGGACGGGAAAGTGAAGCTGGACACTTTGATCGAGTGCCTTGCCGTGTGGGGTAGTTCTCTAAATGAGGGGGTTCCAGACATCTAGGGCCCCCTTGAAGGTCAGTCGACCCATAGGTTGTAGGAATATATGCGCGTATACTGGGTAATATACGGGTCATTCATGGCTTCCAAAATTGGAGTCTCTTTTAGGGGTCTTTTAGGGGGCCCCCTAATTGAGGTTTGTCATACCTTGGGTTCCTCTATTTATGGAAACTACCCCAAGGTGAGTGGCACGGTTCAAAAGACACATTTTGTCTTAAACAAGTTTTGTTGAGGAGGCTTGCATTTGCACATTTGTTTTTGACAATGGTCCATGTAATGCTGGTTAGGTAGGACAACACTCAGCACAGAAAAGGTTACTATGCTGCATTCCATGGGTTTACTTCTGCGTGGTTGGATATAACCAGAGTTTTGTAAAATCCCTGCGATGATACCTGCGGACTTCCACAGACAGACTGGGGATGCCCTTACGCTATAGTTCGGGTATCTCTGGGTTTTGGCTTATCCCTATGGGTTTAGGGTCCTAAGTACCTTTCTCCTCTGCTTGGTAAGTACTAAGCTTGGACCCTAGGCCCTAGACCCTTAAATTTTTGGGATTCCCTTCTACTCCTATTATAGGTACCTGAGGGTAAACCCTTGTAGGGGTCCTAAGTGCCACGTAGTCCTGTGGGGAACAGGAAGTCAGGCCATCCCGTCCAAAATCCAAGGCTGGTGAGTAGGCAGGGTTTTATCGTTTCGGAGACATCTGAGCCTTAGTCTAAACTCCTAATATCCGGCTTAACAACCCTTATAGTAGCCCCGTGTATAATCCCCTATGTAAGCCCTCAATGAGTTTAGACTATAGCTCATGGGTCCTTGGGTTGCATCCCCAGCTTGAGGACCCAATCACTATTGTAGATACTTCAAAACTGCACGACCTCAATAGACCACAGATACGCAATAGTTTCTAAGGTGAGAGGTACTCAGGGTCATGCAGGATTTCAGTATCAACCCTATACAGTAAACCCTTACAGCATACAAGTTTCTATGTCTCTTCTTATGTCCTTATCCTTATCCTTTAAGACCCTCCACCCAAAGTTTCATACTTCGTCGTGGCTGACCAGTGGCTCCTTAGAGGGGGGTCCCAAAAGCCTGCGTAGACAACCCCTCAAGTGGAGTCTTGGAGGTTTAGGGCTTGGGGTTAGGCTTTGGAACTTTATGGCTTTCGTCCTGAACTTTGGTCTTATAAACGCTTATCCCTACTGTATCCCCTAAACCCTAAGGCCTGCACCCGGAATCCCCGAAAGCTCTGAACTTGCTTTGAAAGCCGCACCATGCAAGTATGTGCCCCCCTCGTACATACTAATCCCCACCTGAATGCTCAGACCCCTCTACACACACCCCTCTTCACGTTAAACATGCACATTGTGGTATACTACCTTATTGGGGAATATTGAACATCAGGGGATGGTTTCTTGAATGTTAGGGGGCTGTGATTGTTACCCTGAGCCCCAAAACCTGAGGAAGGGGCATAAGTACATTGAGACTGACTCTGGCACCAAATTCCTCCGGGAGGCGCAGAAGAAGGCACACGGCCTAGGTTGTTAGGCGTGGTTGCTTAGTGCTTAGTAGGAACGCTTTAAGGTCCTAGGGTATGGTCATTGCATCTTGCGCGTAGAATTTCTGTGACACACAGGGTGAGTTCCTACAAGACATTTTTCGTCTGTCCTGAACACGGCTTCATGGAGTGGTGTGTGGGGGCGGAGCCCATGCTGGACAATGTCGGTGCCTTCACCGCCTACCTTAACTTAGGATGCTTCGAGATTTTGTTTGCTTACAGTTCTTCATTTCTCAGTCCACAGCGGAGGCTTCCCAAAGTCTTCGGCATCAGTTTCATCACCAGCTTGCTTTCAGAGATGTAGTCTTATCGTATGAGGTGGTTTCTGTTGATTTCCAGGAGGGTGCTTGGCCACTCCTGCCTGCTGCTCAGTCAGTCGGGCAGAGCCTGCGGGCGTTCAGATGCAAAAGGGCTGCGACTAAGATATCAGCTTTTTGAGGGTCTTCATTTTGGGGATTACAGGGTGTATAAGAGGCATTATGCATAATGGAATGGACAAGAACAAGTAAACACGTCAAACTGGATTTTTACAGGGGCCGTAATTTCTGATGTACTGTAAGCAGGTTACTGAAAGGATTGCTGGGGTCATCATCTAGCTTATGGGGTTAGAGGTATACTAAACTCTACACCCTAAACCTAACTCACTAAGCCTCGCTGACCCTCGAAGAGCCCATCTATCAAAGCGTCTGAGGTACGTAACTTATTGGTTCTAAGTAGGGAATAAGGGAATGCCACTCAAACCCTGGATAACGTATAATCCTTTATTCCCTACTAAGAATGGCAACTATCAAGCCATACACCCTGAAAACCCCGAGCTTTAAGCACATAAAACCAAAACCTCTAGCTCTGAATTCTAAAGCCCCAGAGCCCAAAACACTGTAGATCCCTAATCCTCTACATCCTCAACGCATCGGTGACTAGAACCGATGACAGTGCAGGCGCTCCTCTTCATACCGCGCCTGGAGTCAGAGTCAGGCGGGCTTCCGTCTAAGGCTTCCGACTTTAAACCTAGATCCCCATGTATGTTTTTGGCGCTTAAAGAGTTGAATTTGAACTGGCTTGGGGCGAGAGATATTCATTGTCTGCAAGAGTTATGAGCGAATAAGAACTAAACCCGAACCCTACAACTAAACTTTCTCTAAACCCTGCAGCATTTTGAGAAATTCGCAGGCATGCTCCAACATGCGAATAGCCACATCCAAAAGCTCGAAAACACCGGCGGGACGAAGAGCCGCACATGGGCCGCAGCTTTGGGTTTTAAGGGTTTGGGGTGTGGCGTTTAAGATGTGGGGTGCAGATTCAGGGCTCAAGGGTTACAGTGGATGCTCAGTCAATACCATTGATGTGTCCGTGCACTGGGAACTCTACAGCCAAGCTGCATAAAACAAAATGCCTGAGAGAAACTCGGCACCATCAAAAACTGAAGTATGCCTCAAGAATCACTGCATACTAACGTCAACCCCCCCCTCCGCCTATGTTAAAATGGTTCGCCAATAGGGTGGTGTTCAATATTAGTATGAGGGGGCTTGTTTGTCAGGACGCCCGCCTGAGCCGGGGGGCGGCGTAGCCGCGCCCTGTGTTGCCGGGGCCTCTCTTTTGGGTGGGTTTTTAGTCCACGTGCCCTGAGGGACACGGTTTTCCCATCCCTGCGCAGATGGATGGACTCTCCCACGCCTTTAAAGTTTGTCAGGATCAGGCAATATACCATCTATTGACGATCATATTGCTTCCTTTCGCTGGTGTCCATTCCCCCAGTGCCTGCCAGCTTGTGAGGATTCTACAAAGCGGAAACAGGTTGCATGACGGCTTACTGTTCCTCACCCCTCATTTTCTTTATATCACCTACAACCAGTAACTGGGCTTCCAGGATCGGGTAAGATGAGGCTCCTCGTCTAGGGGTTGGATAGAAACCTTTGCCACCTGCTTGTAGCGTAGGGCTTCTAGGAAAATGTCTTCTAGCAAGGCAAGTTTGATGTGGAGCCGCAAGCCAGGAAAAGCTTGCTCTAAGTGCTCACCTCTCTACCAAGCCATGACTCCCTCATCCTCTTTACGGCACATATTCATTATTCATCGCATGCTCCCAGAATGAAACTACATCGGCTCCAAGCCAATGGCCAGCTGAAGCGTCACGTGAGCTACTGTCAGTATTAGCCTTACTAAGGGACACCTAACTGTAGACATAGGGGTCCCTCTTGTAGTCTAGTACTGTCCCTAATATAGTCCCGAATAAGGAACCCATGTGGATTAAATGAAGCAGGGAATACTAACCTATTATCACTTGTATAATCCCAGTTTCCATTTCGTGTTCTATGTTCTTTCCCATTTGATTCACCCAAAATGAAAATTTGTAGGGAATATTGATTGTAGCTCGTGTGGGTTCATCTGCCTGCCTGGAACTGCTTGGACTTTTTGCAGGCGAACCCTGCATGGTCCGAAAGAGGTAGCGAACATCTATCAGCCCCAGAAGCCGGCGAATGTGAGGGCTTTTGGGTTAAACGGTGTGCTTGCAGGTTATCCTTTTTTGGTAAGCAGCCAGGTCGAAGTCCCACAAGATAGAACGCCTTTTAGAACCTGTATGAGGATAACAAGGGGATTAGGGGCGAAAGGCGGGAGTCTTTAGGAGAAACAGCCAAGTAGCCAAGGGCAACTCCTGGAACAGGGCCGCAGCCTCCTCGCCTCCGCTGAAGAGGATGAGACTACGAATCCCATCGCCCTAGTAGTAAAAACTCCCACCATCCGATTATATTTGAGGTGGTTCGTTGTCTCGTTATCAGAGGTGGGGCTGAAACTTATGGGATCTGAACAGGAATGTAGCTTTTGGATCCTTAAGGGGGTTGGCCCCTAAACCTTTAACCCCTAAACATATAAGTAGAACTTGAAGGTTTATGGTACTTAGCAAGCACTTAACTGAGTTACACACGTACTTGTTCCCTAAACAGCTTTTATAGACTTAGAGCTTGCCCGAAGTACAAGTCGAGCTACAGTCTCAGAAGTCCCATGAACCTGCCTCAACAAGTGTGCCTCGCACTTGCCCAGTCACACCCTCCTTCAAATAATGAACCCGCCACCCCCG
This sequence comes from Symbiodinium pilosum, assembly GCA_905231905.1. Taxonomy (NCBI): domain Eukaryota; class Dinophyceae; order Suessiales; family Symbiodiniaceae; genus Symbiodinium; species Symbiodinium pilosum. The sequence goes on along the minus strand of CAJNIZ010045697.1, from coordinate 21,069 downwards.
CAGGAAACAGTCCCGAGCTGGGATCATTACATGGCTTTAAGGGGGTGAAAGTAGAGTAACTAATTAAGTCCCCCTGACCCTCCAAGTAGACCTTCCCACCGCTCGGGTCAGTAAGCAGGAGAAACCAGCAGCCAGACCAACGAGGCTAAGGGAATGGACTCCCCAACTAATCCCGCTAAGAATACTCCACCCTGTATGAACGATTTGATAGCAGGCATGAACCCGACTGCAGACATGCGACATGTAATTCACGTTGATAGAAGGGAAACAGGTGGCTATAGCTTGCATAGAAGGCTTATAAAATAAAAGGTTAGAGGGTTTCTGGAGGGTTCGTAGAAGGTTTATAAAGGTTTCATAGACTTTCTATTGGGAGCTTATAGACGTACCCTGCCCCGTAGTCCTGTGGTCTGGGTCCTGTAGCGACGGTTTATGGAGGGTTTAAAAGACTGTTTAGAGAGGTTGTTCATGGTCCTGCGGGGCAATAGATATGGCTCATGTCCAGATGGGACTATACCACTGAGGGGTGGGGGAGGGGTGGGGGTTACAAACCCACATATAGCCCCGCTCTATGGCGCACTTCAGCCTTCATAGGGTTTTTCTTGCGGCTCCATGTCTTGGTATTAGGGTGTAGGGGTGTCCAAAAGCACGTAGCTTCAGAGGACCCTGATGCTTTGAAGAAATGGCTGGCGACCATTGAGGCCAGGCCAGACTTTTTGCAGACCTGTTGTTTTGCACGGCAGTAGCCAGGGCAAACCCAACCGTCTCTGACTCATAATTTGTATTCGCTAATTATACAACAATCTCTCAAAACTATTCCTCTCCTTCCCTATTGAGAAGCACAAAGGCGGAAGAACCGTTTTGACAATGGAGGAAGCCAAATTGCGGCAGCATCAGAATTTAATGCAGTACACCACACAGCCATGCATGTGTCAATGTGGGCAGTTCAACAAAGGCCTTCTTGTACCCCAAGTTGCTAGGCGCCACATATTTGGATGTGGTATCCATGAGGCAAACCATTTGAACGTATCCCATCCTGTGAGAACCAGGCCTGGACTTGTGGTCTTACTGCCTTCTGGACAGACAAGAGTGATGTCTGCTGTAAAATGAATGATGGTTTTATCGACTTGCCGGCCTTGTTCCCTAGGCCGTAAATCCTGAGCTGATAGACCACAAGGGCTTAATGTTCCGACTGCTTGCGACAAGCGCAAGGCTTCGCAAGCCCAGGAGTGGCAGCAGTGGGGCAGCCAAGTAGCCCCTTAGCTGCAGATAAGTGTGGCGTCCAACAATCAGAGATGGTGATCCCCTTGGTGGGATTATATGACATGTTGGGGTCCCATATTGGGGCTCCCCGTTTCTGGATACCGCCAGGTGAAAGTTCTCCAGATTATCCCTGGGCAGTCGTTACGAGGAACAATCCCCACGTATCCCTGGAGTCAGGAAGGGCCCACAATTTTGCAAAACCCTAGGTAGCGAATTTTTGGTGAAGGCCGACAGAGTCTTTTCACCTGTAACAACTACGGGCGCACAGGTATCCAATAGCGAATCCTTAAGCAGAAAGCAGTTCAAGCTCACACTGAAGCCAGGTTATATTTAATAACCTATGTCCCTCCATCGTTATTGTCAAAAGCCTGTCCGCGACTAATTCAGCTGCCATGAAACACCGCTATGGCGTTCCCGAGAGTTGGGGAACCTCTTTTGCGGACTGCCCAATAAGAAGGGCTAAATTGTTTCCGGGAGTTTATCAGTGGGACCGGTTTTTATGGAAACCTCCAATTGATTGACTTGCGCACCGAGCTGAGCGCCCGCATAGCTGCAGCGCCAGGTTGCCAACCAAGATGGACAGAGATGCTGGTCCGAATTATTAGTACCCTCTCCCCATCTCTCCCCCAACAATAGGAGCATGACGGTACATGTTCTTACGATTAGCAGCATATTGTCAACGTTCATTTTTTGGGAGAGGGAAGCTTTATGCGAAGGAGGGGGAGGTGAGTCAGTGTGAAAGGAGGGAATTGATGGAATGAAGCCAAAGCACTCCAGATCACTTGAAGGTTCACGGGTGTGGTAAGGGCGCATAGAATGCGAGCACAAGGGACCTCATTTTTTGCTTCTTCACAGACTTTTGAGACACCGACATTTGTTTGTTGAGGAGATGCCTTCCTCAAAACGGTGACAGCAGCTTGTCTGTAATTTCGTGTTTGGCTATTTAACAGGGACGGGCAGTCTATTCAAGCTTGGGGTCAGGGTTCAGACCATCCTGAAGATAACAGATGTTCTTCTTGTCCTGTATGAGGGTTGGCTGTTGACAGCAAAGGAACTGACTGTCAAGTCATGCTATTACCAGGGACATTGGGCAAGTTTGGCAGCGCATGTCACCAGGGTCTGATTGTAGGAACATGAATATTATCCTCTCACCAGACATTAAGAGCTGCAGCTCTCGCGTGGGTTTCTGAAAGTAAGCTGGACAGGATTCTCTCTGTAGGGGCGTGTTTAGGTTTTAGGTTGAAAATAGGGTTTACGTAGGGTTAGGGTAGGCGCTCTGGTTGTGATATGTATAAAACACACCAGATTAAAGGGCGTTCTGCCTTGGGCTCAGGGTTAAACTAAAAACTAGGTCTTAGGGCTATGGTGCCCTATGTCAAGAGATCCTCATTCATTCGGGTTTTCAATCACAACCCAATGTGTTCGGACTTTCTTTGGTAAGGAGCCTGTAGGGCCCCGCAGAGTAGGCTACCTTTTCAGAAGCCACGATGTTTGGAAGCCACACGCATGACTTCCTGATTCGTAAGGGGTCTCGGATAATTACCTATGATAATCCCAGCGTAATCTCCTGTGCTAGTCCTTTTAATGCGCTCCCACATGCCCATTTAAACAGCAGAAGTAAAGTGTCCCCGTAAATCTATGATAAACCTTGTTGCAGAGATCTCCACCCTGCAAGCACCATTACGGCTTAGGGCAATATGCTGAGGACACTTGCCTGGACTTCTTATCGGAGCAGCTGAAGGTGCTGAAGGTGCCAAAGACGCCTGACCGACTTTTTTCCGGTAAACTTTGCACCCTATGCGGCCCCAGACCCTAGAAGCCAGACAGTTGGAGCAGGGAAACATGATTATGTATGCTGTCTTACGTAGGCTTTAGGGTTGGATGATGGTGATGCTCCATCTGCTATAGCAGGGAATAGTAGGGAATGGAAAAAGCATTGAAGCTGCTCTCTCATGTAGGGATTTGGTTTTAGAGTGCAGGGCTTTGGGTTTAGTGTGCTTAGCAGGGAGAAGGAGGGGGGGTTTTACGTGGACGATTGCAAGGATCCATTCCCTCATTTCCTGCTAAGCAGCGCGCAGGTCTGTGGGGAGTTAGTCACCTCCCTATAGTATTAAACATCCCCACCCCTAAAATTGAATAGGCCCCAAGTATTGTGTTGGGTCTCGCAGGGGTTGCTCCATGTGCAAAGGGGGGGTGTTTTCAAATTGGGCAGCGGAGATTAGTGTCGGCTTGGAAGTACTGACCTTGGTACCGAGCCTGGGTTGCAAAAGGGTATGAGCCAGGATTGATTAAGTGCGTTGCCCTCATAAGGCCCCTTCTCCAAATGATGAAGATGCGGATCTGTGACAGGGATCTGCAATGATATGACATGACAAGAGGTTTGGGGGGCGGCAGTGCAGCAACTTCAAGTGTCTCCGTGGCAGTTGGGGAAGTAGCGACTGCGGGACTTGGGGGGCTCTCTGACTCTCTTCGTTCAATCCTAGTCTAACAACATCTTCCAGAACCGTTGAAGAAACTTAGTTTGATTATTGGGCCAACTACCCCGTCACGCAATAGCCGCCTCAACTTCACAGGTGAGGGAAAACCTAATTGAGCAGTTCCTACAGGGGGAAAATACTTCCGGCTTGTGCGGCGTATGCAAGAAACAGTCCCCCGGCACTTCAACTACCGGATTCGGCTAATCTTCGCTGAGGTGGAGAGAACATTGAGGCGAACGCGATTAGAGACGAGAGTAGCGCGAAGATTATCCTTTGAGCCTATTGCAGAAAACAAGTGAACCGAGAGTAGGAGATAGTTGTCACAAGTCCACCGTCCTTCTATTTGCACGACCCCGCTTGTTGCTAGCGGTCTCAACACCGAAGACATGCCAAATTGTGTTGTCCATAGCATCGGAGGCCTTCAACATGAATCCGAGATAGCTTTGTGGAGGGCCTGCTATCAGCTCCGTTATGGTGTCATGGATGTAGTGCATGGACATGCATGGACAGTAGGTAGCGATGTGTTAAGCTTGTAGAAGCAGTACAGGGAGGAACGGTGATGGGCTCCCCAATATTGATCCTATCACATGGTTTGTAGCCGGGCCTGTTGACAAGAGCAAAGTATCCGAGGATCGAGAGTGATCCAGATGCGTCTCTTGGTTTGTTTAAAGAAAGGGCATGAAGTAGTCAGTTGGGTTGTGAAAACTATGGTCCGTTTTGGGTTCCCGTTATGGTACGACCCCTGATATATAGGGTACCCAAAAAGAGGTCAGAATTTTGACAACCTTCCAAGTACGGCCATCCTGCATGCATCTAAAAATGAGCTTCCAAGCAGCTGCAGCACCCTCCTAGGCCTCCGCCCTTCAACGTCCCCATTTGGGGTGGTTGACGCTTTAGGCATTCTCAGCAGGCTTGCCATCAGAGCACGACTAGAGTCCAGGCGCTTTTGCTTGCGCCACTGCAAGCCACTTGAAGTACATGGAATCAGGGGTAATAAGGACTCTCGTACATGGGTTCTGTATGAGAACAAGGATCATAGTGTATCGGTCTCTATTTACATAAGCTCCATAAACTATTGAAACTATCTGGTTTCCTGAAGGGAGTTACTTGGAGGCTTAGCAAGGGGAAGCGGAAAGCATAAGCGGACCAAAATGTTCCCAGATCCACATAGGGGAAGCATCGTGACAGTCAGGCTGAAGAAAAACAGCTTGGTAGCCCCAACCCGCGAGATAAGACCGCTGGTTATATGATAGCTGCATAGTCCAAATTTGTGGGGTGGGGGTTACCAAAATCCCCTTCTTGACGCGTAGGTAAGCATGTCAGGGTAACTGCTGAGGTAAAGCTGCTTGAGGGGATGCCCTTTTATTGTCATGGCATGACTACTACTATTACTACTAGTACTACAATGATGCATTGCAGAATCAGAATTATCTACGTCCTTGGTCAAGGAACAACTTTCGGCTAGTGAGGAGCTGCTGCCCCTGCAAGTTGTGGGAGAAGTTTTCATTCTGCAGCATAATGACAGTCATAACGCTGTTCGGGATACAGTATAAACAAAACCCAAAACCTACCTGCCCCTCTTTTTTTCTGTTGTTCTGCACCAGTAATCGTGCTGCAGAGTTTTAGACATACTGGCTGTGCAAGGCCTGACTATGATTATTCCATCGACAACATTGATTTGTCGTCCTGTGCGGTTGACAAGGCGCGGTCTGAAGTTTTTCAGGCCACCGAGCCTGTTGCAGAGGATCATCGTGTTCAGTGTTGGCAAAGTTGAACCGCCATGTGTAACCTTAACATCCTTCGCGGACAGCCCCATGCACACCAGTGCAAACCATATGCGAAGCTGAAGGTTTGCACGTGCATGACCGGAAGCGTTAGGTCCGTCGCAAAATACTTTGCTGAGGATGGATTTCGGATCGAGCTCAAGCCACCAGGCTTCTTGTCTGAAGAATATACGTCAAACACCAGAAAGAGACAATGGACAAAACGCCAGGGTTGGACATGGGAAGCGGCAGCTGTTCCATTACAGGCAGGGTTTCGCAAAGGCACTGCCCGCACATGTGATGGTCTCCTGGTTGCGGGGTCCGCTTCGTTCATGGGTCCTTTGCTCGCACAACCCTACATACCTCAAGGCCTCAAGCAGAGTGAGTAAAGGCTCCTCCAAACCGGTTTCAGTGCTTGCGGCGTCTGTCATCGAGTATGAAGAAGAAGGAAGAAGCGGCACGAGAAGCAGAAGACAGAATGGAGACACAGGCAATCAAGGGCAGACAAGCAGTGAAGGCTTCTTAGCAGACCGTCTAGAAGTGGAGCCAAAGTAATTGTAGGTTTTAATTTCCATAGCCCTAGAAGCAAACCGTTGGATACTGCCTTGAGTTGGATTCAGAAGTTAACATGAAAATGCAATAGGCCTTTAATATCAGCCTTTTATAAGTGTTACTAGGTCCTAGGTGGAAGCCGTGCCCACGCAGTGCCCAGGTGCACGAAGCAAGGACTCCATCCAGAGTCTTCCCGCTGAAGGGGAGTCGGACGCTGGAGATGATGCTTTGAAAGCCGTAGCGGCTGAAGGAGGCCCAATGCGCAGGATTCGAATTCCAGATTCAGAGTTGAGTTTCAGACGCAGGTTCTGTGAGCAGATATGGCTAAGTTCCGGGTTGTGTGTCCTGGTATAGGGAGGAGGCCTGGACGTGTCATGAGGCTGCTAAGAGTTGTTGGACTTGTAAGAGAGTTTCTCAGCGGGTGGAATGCATGTTTGCCATCAACTGATGTACGGCGTCACTGGCCGCGCCTTGATGTGCTTGCCAAATGTGAGCCTCCACACCAGAGCCAAAGAAAGGATATGGCGTTGTATCTGCGACGAGCAGCGGTGAGATTCTGCGCGTGACTGCTCGGGACATCAAGGCACGTGAGTTGGAAGGGTTCCTTTGCACATTTCCCCTTTGAAGCCCTGATGGAATGCAACACAGAACCACAGCACCCCTTGGCAGGTTCACATTCCAGCTCCTCAGCTGCACACTTTCAGAAAGGGTGGTGCTTGTGCATGCATTTATCACGGGTATCACTACCCAGTGACTTCTTAGGGCTGGAAGGTCGCAGTGCCA
>CAJNIZ010045697.1:0-14134 GCA_905231905.1 Symbiodinium pilosum | reverse complement strand
GTGCACCGAAGCTTGGAAGGCTTGTGCTTATGCATGGAAGCCACAAAAAAACTCAAAAAAAATCGGCGCAAACTTTGTGCCGGCTCATCAACCCCAAGACTTCCCAGTCCCTCCCACTCCCGCCTATATTCCACAGCCCCCACAGGGTCCCGCCCGATTAGACCTATATGACTCTACTTCAGGGCGACACCTGGGCATAGGATGGCATAGGCATAGTGTAAGCGGGGTGAGGGAATCCATTACATTCTGGCCGGTAGAAAGCAAAAACTCAATTCGGAGCAAGGCACCGCTTGTATCTGTAGAGGCAGTACATGTTACGTATGGGGGCCTGCAATTTTACGGGCCCAGTAGGGGGCCTTCCTTGCAGAGGGTCTTCCATGTAAGGGAGCCTTGCCCGTATAAAGCCGGTCGTAGGGGCCTTTCCCTGCCCAGGGATGCGTCCAGAAACGGCCAAATCATTATTTTAAATTGATCTTTTTGCTTTACAGGGTGCAGGGCTGCCAAAAAGTCAGGGGTCCGTTTTGGGGGTTCCTTAAATTGTTAAAAGTGTTGGGTTTATGTAGGGGTCTTCCATTTACGGCAACCCCATATTTTACTGTATTCTTCATCCCCGTTCTCTTGGAACGCCATGCCATTTCTCAAGGACACCCCTCGGTAGTTACCAGGTGGTACACCCACGCAAGGCTCGTATGAGGATAGTTTTTTTTTAAGCACCTGCCACGTACACACGTGTGGTTTCTTCGAACTACATGAACCTGCGTCATCCTTATAGGATTGTAACTGGAGTCAAGTTCCTTCACCCAAGATGATCGATTATCCATGTGCACAACCCCATCTTTACATGGTGCCACGTTGACCTTGCGAAATCCCGAATTTCATTCTAGTCCGACCAAGCTTGCTGCTTGGCTCCGATTTTCAAAGTCAGCGCGCCCTTCATCATCTATGCAGTACAGATTCCACATATTCCGCTATAGCCTGGTGCTTCACAGGGTTCAGCAGCGATTCTGGGATCTCTTAGGGAATCCGATTGTTGGCTGCATGTGAGACCGGGTACAGATCCTGTTGCCCAGCAAAAGCTGAGGAGTTGAAGTGGAAGCCAGGGCCTCAGTTGTGGTGTGCCTGAGGGTTCTGGGATGCATATTTCCTGTATGTCATCATGTGGGACAATGGGGACAATGAGCTCGGGAATGAGGAGGAGCACAAAGATGCTCCCAGGTTATGCTCAAAGGCCCGACAGTCAGCTGATAAGATGTCCATGTACACCTACAGGAGGGTCCCAAGGGCACTCCTATCTTGAGACTTTTCATGCTGCTCTGCCTAAACCTTAAACTCTAAACCAGCAAGGTATGCGCAGAAGCGCTTCCCGTACTTCAACGGACACGGGCTGGCAACGACCACGGCACAAGGGGCTGAAGTCATTCTAGCGCTGCCTGCCAGCATTGTTTCTGTCTGCAGTGTGTGGCATGCCCTACTACATCAGCTCTACTCTGGCAGGCAGTCTTCAAGAATTGAGGGTTGCTGGAATCGGCTACCCACTGGAATCGGCAACTCCATTGTTCTGCTGAGTCTTGACTGTCGCAGGGCTGTGACCCAGTGGCAAAGTTTAGGCGCGACGCGTTCGGGTTTTGAATGCTTGGACATGTCTTGGTATACCTCTGAACCTGACAATCCTGAAACAAAGCAAGATCGCTGACATGAATGCCTCGGAGTCGGGCCCCATACTGTATACTCGCCAAAAGGAACTTGGCTGAATCAAAGATGTCACCTATCCTGGCAAAGAGCACCACCCTGCCCATGCACATTCGCGTATGGGCTTTGGGAACATCAAATTTATCAACAACCCCACTGCAAAAACGGTATCCCGCTAGTAGTCTGAAGTCTCTTGTGTTTGCGTACTGTACTATACTATACCTACCTAGCCCCGAAACCTAAAATCTCTACATCATCCCAGCTTTTATGTTACTTTCCACGCGAGCCCCCCCCCATTCAGCCTCCATTGTCCTCATCCCAAACCCGATATTACCCCATATGCCCAATCTCCGCCCCTAAGGCACCCCACCGCCCTGACATAAGATATTCCCCATATATGCTACAGTATACCACCATGGGGGTATTTTAAATTAGGGCGTGGGTGGTTTCAATATTCGGAGAGGAACCCTTAACCCTAAACGGCCATTAGGGGGTGGGGGGTTTGAATGTACGGGGGAGGCCCCAAACCCCTAAAATCTGAAAAACCTTAAAATCCTAAAGCCTACAACCCTAAAGGGGGGTTAGTTTGAATGACGGGTTTGGCTTGGCAAGGTTCGAGCTTCGCACTGCCAAGGCCGTCTTTTCAGGTTGCGGTCTTAGGGTTTTTAGGCTGAGGGCGTTGGGCTATCAAAAGCCTTCCCTGACTCAAAGGCACATGGGACTACTAGAAGGAAAAGGGTAGGGGTGTAGTGCGTTCAAAAAGTTAACCGTCAACTAAAGTGACATGGAACCCACCAGAAGATCACTGTCCTTCCTGTGATGGGGCTATGGGCTACGCGGCTACCCGCGTTCAATGTTTATTTGGGGGATGGCAAGGCATTGGTTACGTGGTCCGACTCAAGTCCAGGGTTTATCTAGACCTCCAAACCTCCCCTCCACAGAGAACGGTTCCAATTATGTTGGGGGCACTTCGGAGGTCTCAGTCGGAGTTCACGCAGCCTTACAAGTACACCAACTGGATCCAACTGGCTTTAGAGCTTCACATGTACCCACATCTGAACGGGTAGCAAGTCTCAAATCCTAACCCCAAACCATGGTGGAAATCACTGTGCTCTGTTGCATTTTGTTGCATTCTCCTCAGATCATACGGTTGATTCTCAGCTTGGCGCTCCAAAATAGATTTGGAGTTTTGCACCTGGGCTTTCGGATTTAGAGTTATTCAGTTTACGGGTTACTTACTGGTTGTTCGTAGGTAATAACGGTATGGATCGCTGTAGTAGCGCGTATAGAATCCACTAACAAAAATACCATTTAGTGGGCAGGTAAATGGTGAGCTTGTGCCGCGACTGGCTCTGGCTTTCAGCCAGGTTGCCGCAAACTGAGCTTCAAAGGGATTTAAAGTAATAGGGTTTGTCATCAGAGTTGTGGGTCTGAATAACCATCATGAGAGCGTTTGATCCGAAAAACATGGATATATGGGCCAGTCTCGTGGAACGGTCTGGTGCTTAAGGCGTGGAGGAGTTTCCTTCGGCTCCTCAAGGAAAAGTCTACAACACTCTACACGTTGGTAGTCTTTAAGGCTTGCTTTTCAGGCCCCATTCCCGTGACCTCCCCAAAAACGTACTTGAGTCTCCTTTGAAGCCGTGCTGCGCGTGTCGAATTTTTGTCGGGGCTAAGATTTCCGTTTGAGATTTTGCCGCTTTGCGTGATCCTTTAGATTTCAATCGTTGAGATTAGGTGCCTTTGAGGACCCCAACATATAGTCAGACGTGTGAGGGCCAACATGATGCAGCCTTCTTTCAAAGGCCCACTAGTTTTGAGAAGCACAGACGCGCACCTGCGTAATCTCCCGAAGATGGGGCCCCACATGAGGGTTTCATAGGGTTTCCAAATAATTTAGAACACCCCTTTTGGGGTGTTCCCGATCATAAAGATTGTTAAGCATGGGGTTCGAAATCGTCCCCCCCCCCCCATATGCAATAAATCATCATAGGCCTTCACTGCAACATGTGGCTTGAAGGGAATGTCCCCATCCACCCTCACTGACATTCCTGGCACGAGTGCGTTGTGGGCTACAAAGTACATCGCTGTAGTCCAAATTCGTAGTAATAGGAATGGTATGTAATAAAAGTAGAAATGGTAATAATCATGATAGTGATGGTCATAGTAATAGCAATAGTAATAGTATTGTAGAGGTGAGGTGAGGTGAGCTTTGACAGAGGCACGAGCGTGGCCTAACAAAAAGGCAGCCCTTCCGGCGCAAGGCCTAAAGAGCCAGCCACAGCAATACAACGAAAACAAAAACGATCAGCGATAACCAACAGCACAACGACCAGCTGCGCGCGGCTAGGCGCTGTCATGGCATAACGCGCTTCCCTACAGATCCCCTTGCAGGTATTAGGTGCAGCGTGGCAACTGCGCATCTGGATGCTCACTCACCGAACTCATATGCTGTGTAAGGGGAAGTGGCAAAGTTTCAGCCATCCCCCTGCAGACAGGTCCACAAACAGTGTACCTTCGGAGTGGCGGAGTTGAGCCCAAAGCTCTGGGCAACACTCTCCAGGACAGAAATAGTACTTTAGAGATTGCTGCCTGCCAGGGTGGCGCCTCGCCGCCCTCAAACCCTAATACCAAAACCAGGGAGCCAGGGGGGCCTCAACGCGGAGTCTTTTTTTTTCTATTAGTGCTATTTGGTAGTATTACCATTATTACCATTATGATGATGATTATTATTGTCACTAGTATTGCTAGTATAATTACTGTTCTTCTTATTTACCATTACTGGAATCTCTGGGACTCTCTGAGGCCCCGCTAAAGAGGCAATGTGCACCACGCGAAATACCTTCAATGGTGGGAGTTACAGTATAATGCGGGCTAGGTGTCCCGGACAATCTCGAGGGCTTCCAAAAGGTTACTACGCTTCAGTTTACAAACTTCGGGGATCAGGTGCTGTGCGACGTCTATACAAAATGGCACGCCTTAACCTTGATGTCTGTATACAGCGTGGTTGCTCGTATCACAGGGATGGTGATGAAGGCCGCTCTTTGAGGTCCCTTCTTGGGCTACACTAAGCCAGGGTTTCCATGAACACCAACATCAAGAAACTCTAAACTTAATTAAGGCTTGGATTAAAGACATTTCCTCTCTGAGGTCATCGACAAACTGGCTCTCCGTTTCCAGGAGTCGTCCTTCAGCTGGCTGTACAACACCCTCGGTTGCTGGCTTCCACAATAGATTGCAGTGGGATGTCCTGAGGGCATGTACCGTTGGTGCAATGGGTCAGGCAGAACCCAGGGTCCGGAACCTAGGCGATTCCCAGGATTACATGTACCGAGTAGGAGTTCTCCCGTCAACATTCTGGAAGACAACGACGGCACAGGGGGCCTTCTCAAGGAGTGTGTGGGAGTGCAATTGCAGACCAGTCATTCACCGTTGTTGACAGTTCATATTTGGAGGGAGCCTTTGCACAGTGCCCGACTGTCGTTTAATTACATGGTTATTTGCATTGAACATCGTCCCGAAATTAGCTTCCTTTGCAATGACTTTTGTTTAGCCAGGTAGCGCTCCTTCCCTGGTGAGGCTACCTGTTTCAAGATTCATTGCGAGACTATGTGGTTCGAAGCCTCGCTGCGGCGGTGGACGCAACTCGCTGGCAACTAATGGGTTATATGTGGGGTATGTAGAGACATATGGGTTGTTCTCAAAACTATGGGCCCGTTTTGGTTATAGGGTTATAGGTTATATTCCGGCACTTAATAACTTGATACTTAAGGGTACCAAAATTGGACCCTAATTTTGAGAAATACACATATGCAGAGCTAGGGTTCACGGTTTTGGGTTTTGGACCTTGCAGCGCTCACTCTTTCTGATCTCAAAATTCCGTTGCTCCTTTCAATTGCACGGAATGTGCCTTACTTTGCCTGTGGATAGAGCTTCCGGGCGTCGAACCCGCAGCCTTTTGCAAAAGGGTTTAGGGTTTATGGGGTCTTACCAAGGGCACTTTTGGGGGTCTATGAGAATTATCAGTTTCAAACAAAGATCGAGGTACAGAAGGCACTTCAGGAGCTATATCCCAAGGAACAGCAGTGCACAGGTATCGTGCCAGTCATCTTATAGGAGGAAATTCCTGACGGCTGGGCACACCAAAAATCGCATTTTGGAGTCATGTAGTTCACTGCTTGAACTGAGTGGTGCCCATGGGCGAGCTGCAAGAGTACTGGTTTGCCTCTACCATGGGCAGCAGCGGATGGAACTGAGCTTGCGAGAGAGAGAGAGAGGTTGTTTGTGGTGAAAAGGAGAGCGAGGAAGTGGCGACATCGACCAGCGTCACAGCCCACTGGAGAAGAGAATAAATTCATTCCAGCTTCCACAAGATTCGCTTAAGGATGATTGGGGAATTCGCACTTTTTCAAGATTTGGAATGTTTGCTTTCCCGAGCTTCGCGGATAGACGACAGGATGAATTGCTCTGCCGCGCTAGGAGACTCAGCCCCTGCACGCTCTTTAGGAAGTGCAGCTACCCCGAAGAAGAAGAGAAGGAGGATGATCCGTTTATAATCTTGCGTTGATTGGGGATGAAGACCCAGGTTCAGGCTTTCAGGACAGTGCAGACTTTCACTGGTTTCAGGGGTCCGAATGTGCGTCCGACACACACAAACGCAGTCCTGAAAGCGCGTTAAGAAAAAGCGGCACTGGTGGATAGTCTTCCGTTGGCCAATCAGGCTTAAGAAGTGGGTAGATTCCTGGTAGGTAGTTTTCTATCGGCCTTCCATACAACTCAAAAAGGTTATGAAAGTCCAGACCGGAGAGAATTATCAAAAGCATCCACTTCGGGTTTGTCATCCGGTCTTGTGCAAAAAGCCATTCGAGGCAAACATTGCCTCCCTGCTGGAGCCGTTCCTTGGCATTGAAGGACAACTTCTTTTCACAGTTCTTTTCACAGATTTGGTCAAGCGCACCCTTAATGTCCACTTGCTCTTTAAAGTTAGATATTCCCTATTCACCATTGTAGAAACAATCCCTTTTGCCAACGTGTTCTGCGTTTAGGAGCTTGGGCTTTAGGATCGAGCGGCGTAGGGTTCTAATCCATTCCTCTGCTATTTCGCAAGTGACATCAAGAATTTCAATAGTTCCCACGCATCTTTTTTTTGGTTTCCTAGGGGTCATACCATGCGGGAAGGTGCGCGAAGGCACGGAATTTTTCATAAACCGAAAACCGAAAACTCATTCATGACCTACAGATCCCCTTCCCCAGCAATCATCAATGTAAGCCCAGGAAGACCACGGTAAGATGGAAAGGAGCCTTCTTGAACTTCTATGTTTGTTTTTGGGGCTGGTACACGATTCTATGAATGGTTCCTTTCATCTTCAGCCTTCAGCAATATTTTCCAAGAAATGTAATAGCGGTCGAGGCAAGACTCAGTAATAGCGAAAATTGCTTCAGATCATTTCGGGAAACTTATCTCAAGGTTCCTGGGTTGTACCCCTAAGGTCGTACCCCGAACAGGTTTCCCCAATATGGGCCTAATGTAGCCCCTACTGGTATGTCAGCCAATGCAGTCCTAGGGTCCCTTGAAAGAATCCCAGAACTCAGGGGTACAAGCCTAAGCCCTCGATTAGCACAAGCGCATGCCAGCTACTGGATTTGATGTTTTGGGGTATCTTAGGGCTTGCACGCAAGGTTGAACCGCTACTTGCACCCCTACTGGCCCCTGGTTCTATCTACAGTCGCCATCCCACTGGCTGAGCTACCGCAAAGTGGTACGGAGGAGCGCATTCAAATGCTTGGGATTTTATTCAAGCATGCGTCTAGGAGCCGCTTAAAACCGGGCATTCTCCGATTAGAGTCGGGCTTCTTTCTGAAAGGATGCGATGAAATTGCTCCGGGGTGTCCAGGGCTTCTTCGATTCCGTTTGAAGGCACATTGAGTCAGGATGACGCTGTCAGCAAGCTTGTTGAGACTTCCCAATCTATGACGAGTAATCCCCGACCCCTGATATTAAACCACCCCACACCCCCGCATCCCTAAACCCAGAATATATTGGGAATACTAAATGTTTGGGAGCCGGGGGCTTTTAGGGGCTTATGACATGCCTTGGAGGATTGTAAATGCTAGGATCTCCCAATGAGGTGTGACACAAACAAGGCTCGGCTGAGTTGGGCCACCCAAACAGACATGCTTTCAGGCTTTATCGGCGGGTTGAATCATAAGGGAGGGGGTGGTATAGCGTTGCATGTTATTAAGCTACGTGGACCACAAGCTGTTTACAAGCCTTTTTATTGTTGATCGGGTCCGGACGGAAGCAAGACCCCGTAGCTCAAAAGCCTCAGAACCCGTATACTCCCTGAAAACCTCAGGACCCAAACCCTAAACCTTCCGATGTCTTGCTTGGGAGAACCTCAATCGACAGCCAAAGTTGCAGTCTTCCTGGATTTCCCGGCATGAATTAGTGAAGACTTCATGTAGTCCCCAGCCTAAATTTTGTATTCCTTGAAACATAAAATGCATCAACATCGATGTTTTGTGTTAGGAAAACACTTAACTGTACAACTGCTACTTAAGACCTGACATGGGCCTTGACCCTCACGATATTAGCAGGAACTAATCAGGTGCCGTGAATCCCCAAATCCTGCAGTTCTTGTTGCAGGGTCCCTCCATTGTTGGAGATGGTGTGTAATTTGCAGCCCCGGAAAGCCGAATGAGTCAAACCACAATATGCCGAAAAAATCCGAAAAAGAACCGAGCTTAGAGTGGTTTAATTTTCGGGGGGAGGGGGGGGGGCCTCCTGTTGGGCTGGCAGGAGTACATCGTCGCGTTGGGCCCCGCCCTCAGCCGGGCTACACCCCCTCCAGCACTAGGAGAAAGCTAAATTACACTTTAGGGTGTAGGGCTTAGGGTAAGGGTTCGTAGGCGTAGTGCTTGCAATTTTCAACTGCGGGTTCCGGGACGACATAGTCAAGGGTTTTGAGGGTGATCTGATTTGGGGATCGTGTGCACCCATTTTGAGCAGAATTTTGGCACGCGGGAACGTCCCAAGAATCATTCACGCTCCTGGAAAAAACATGTGAACATCCCTCCACAGTCAGCACAAATTTTGAGTACTGTAGCAGGCAAGATGTCTTGTCCAACTAGCACAAGTCAGGGAGTTGGGAGGAGTAATTGTGGTGATTCTCTTGTCTGCAATGGACCGAGCCCATTCATTCCCTTCATGTGAAAATTTCAAGTTCGAAGGTGTTGTGCTCATAGCACTCACGTGATTAGGGTGCGACGAACCCTGTGACACCACTCCGGTTACTACGGCCTCAACACTACATGCTTGATGACGAGATGACGAGGCCTTGATACGGATGAGCCAATCGGGTGCGACTTCATGGACTCGGACAGCACAAGTTGGGACAGAGTTGATCGCAATCATGTTGGTCATTCTGACCGTCCGTAGGCCTTGTGAAGGCCACAGATACCAATACTTTGGGTGCGAAAATGGGCTAGATATTTTGGAAGCCTGTTAAGGGACACGGAGGTCCATCAGGATGCATGACCAATCAGACTTGCATTTGCAACCTGCATCTTGCTGGATGGGTCTAGTCGTCGTTGTTGCCCGACTTCAAATGAACTATTATGGGAGCACTGACTTCCTGTCAGGAGATCCATAGATGTATCCAGAATGAAGACCCTACTTCTGCGAGAGCTTGTCCCTGAAGCCCGCAGAGCCCCAAGCCGTTGGAGGAAGATGGCTTGACGCTGCTAGCCGTGGAGGAGGGAGGCTGGAACATCAGCGTCAGTTGTTAGGTTGAGGGGCCATTGAGGGGTTCCGGTGACTGTGAGAATGTCTCTTATCTGGTTCGGGAGGAAGCACCCTACGTCTTTTGAAGCTTCGAGCATGCAGGAATACACAGTTTGCTGACTGAATGTATGTAGATTCTAAAAGGAAAGGATAGCCTGTCAGGCCCTCTCCATCGCTGGAACCAGACGGCGCCGGACTGCCGGAAGGCCCCGAAATAGCGAGGCATTCCCGAGGCAGAAGGGTCTCTTAGAGGTTCGCAGAAAGTCCACTTGAAAGGAGGATGGACATTGTGTTGACCCCATTTGCCGTAAGCAGCTAAGCTTGCAAGCACCACTAACCTCTGCGTAAGGCGAGACTTGGCGTTCAGAGTTTTGCTGAGTTCTTAGCCATAAGAAGATGTATCGACACCGTTCATGGGCCAAATTCCATGAAACTTCAAGCACAGCATCCTAAACCTCAAGGCCCCGTGGCCTAAATCCTAAGTCCTAGGTGAGTTACTGACATTCTGGCATCCAAAAATTCAGTACCCCTTTCCTCTTTGCCCTTGCTTGGAGAGACTCAGTGCAAACAAGGGTTGCCAGGGGTCACTGGTTCCGTGGTCCAGACTAGCGCTTGAAGCATCCGGAGCCTGCTCATGAGATGTCGGCACAGTTGCTCTGCGCAGTTACACGAAAATGATCACAAGTATTGTAGAAGCAGTTAGCAGTGAAACGGGATTTGTCAAAAACATGAGGATGGCAGGCACAATCAAATTATCATCACCCATCACTAAGCTGAGAGTGTCTCCAGACTGCCCTTACAGAATCTCGAGTTCCTTTCTTTTTTAGATAGGATTATCCCTAGGGTCCCAGCAGTACAACCATAAATGTCCCTTCGCGTACCAGGTAGCAAGGCTGGCAACCAAGCAAGACCCCTAAGCAACGGCTCGAAACAACCCTTGATGTGGAGACTCTGGAGAGTGAGTGCTTTTAAGTGAGGCCATTGTGAACGACCTCCTCATTGAAGTGGACGCTCACTTCGCATGAACTTCAGAATCCTAGAAGCCGTAATCCGTGTGGAGGGTGAGGGCTTATTAGAATGCAGCAGCACCAGTTTTTTTGGGCAACCAACGCTGGCTGAGACTTAGTTTCCAAGGCTCCGTAACAAGGGCCAGAACAGGAACCTGAAGCTTACCATGAGGTGTTGTGCAAGGCGGGTAGGTCACCTTGCAATTCCCAATACTCCGCAATCCTCCCTGGCCCTCTTCAAGGCTATCTAGGGTTTCAGGTGCCTGGCCCTTGCATGAATACCCCTACCTAGTTCATAGATACAATTCCCCATAGTAGCCAAGTTAGGCTATCTACAGCTACAATAGTTTTTAAGATCCCTTTCAGGGTCTCGGGTTGCAACAGCTTCGTCGGCACAGATGCCCACCTTGGATATGCAGCTTCAAATATAGATTTACGGTACAAAGTTGCGTGCTTGGGGTTTAGCGCTGGGGACATTGGGATTTAAGGGTTAGGGTTTAGGGCTTTGTGGCTTGGAGCTTATAGGGTTAGCAGCTGCAATCTCCAAGAAACCCCATTCACCCAATCCCAATTATTTCCCTGTACAAATATTATGTGGTACTATATGGGGGGGTGATTGGGAGGATTTTCGAAGAGGCACTGGCAGAAGCAGCCCGATGCCACGAAAGCACACAAAACATCCTCAAGCCCGGAACATCTAAACATGCCAAACGACCTAAACCTTTTGTGCTCAGACTCTTAAGCCCTAAAAACTTGCAGACCTAGGCTTCCAGACCCAACCCAAACCATAAACATTCCTTGAAGCTGGAACCATCGCTTCTTGGTTCACGCCAGCCCGTACACCGTAACGTGGGCTGCTGTCAAGGCACTTAACTTAAGTCACTATAGTGAGTATCTATATAGTACATAATACTGTTTCCCCATTATAGCAACTGAAATTCAGTTCCCGAACAGCAACCCAATAGAGGCCTGCATGTTGCCCTTGTCCTGAACCTTGACACTCACTATTAGTGGGAGAGTTTAGGTTGATCAGGGGTCCCAGAATGCAACATGTCTAAACCCTAAGCTGAAACCCTGAGCCTGGCCCCTCACACCCCAGCTCTTCCACCGAAACTCCTGCACTCTAAATTTGAGCACATTACCTTTAAACTGTACTTGGAGGGTCAGGGGGACTTGGTAAGCGGGTCGAAGATTGGGGACAGCTGTATCTTACTAAGTCCCCTGGCCCTCTAAGTAAGCTCCTGCGAGCAAGGATGGTGCCCGTGAGGATGAGATTCCGGCTGCGCTGGATCGACGACCCCTCCAGGCGTCTTGTCAGACTCCAGTCAGCTTAGGGTTTCTTCGGCCAGACAAGAAGGTCCAGAAGGTAGTACATTGCAAGATCTGGCCTAGGCTTTACTTGGGGTAATGTCGTCGCCTAGATAAGACAAGGGTTTCATACGGATTTTCACAAATCTTATGAGGAGCCATCAGGGGATAGTTTTCCCCAGTATAAGACCCCGAATAAAAATTGTAGCTTACATGGAATACTAATTCGGGGCTGGGGGATGTACGAGGACCAGAAGATTACTTGTACAAGTCTGTGCATGGATTTATCCTAGCCGCCTCCGGCCTGGCAAACCGAATAGACCGAGATGGGCATCTCCTTCAAAGCTGGTCCCTCAAAACGTAACCCCGAACCTGAAAAATCCATTTTGGGCCTCCTAGAAAGGAAGCTCTACTGTCGGGAGACGCCCCCGAATCTGCAGGAGCTGATCTTCCGACGGATGCCCAGACAGGCAATCACAAACGGGCATGGATTGGAAGCACGACGCGCTGACACAGATTGCTCTAATTAACCAGTGGTCTCATATCGGAAATAATAAAGGCGGATGTCATGAACATCGTGGTTGTGAGACTACTGGTACATAGTACGAGCCATATGTTTCTTCACTCCTGGACGGCTTCTTGAGCGCTTGCTTCTGTGGTAGCCCGTTGGTCATTGACATTCAGATACTACACGCACAGGTCTCTGTTTAGGAGGAGGAAGTGTGCTTCGCTCTGTGATGCGTATCCTTGCATGCAAATGGCATGTAGACAGCGCATGGAGGAGCCACAGGTCGAAGACTCCGACGTCAAGATTGCCGCCGTGCCTGCAAAAGAAAGTGTACTTGTGGGGTGGTGGCATGTGAGCCAACAGGCATATAGCATCTCTGCGTGCACGCTGTGTGAACTCAGCCCCATTGGGCACGACCCTCCCCGAAGCTTCGAGTGGAAAAGAACATTGAAAAATAGATGGAAAACTGGCATTCTCCTATGGGGTGGTAGTAGAAAGGAAGGGAATGTATTATACAGGGATTAAACAGGAAGTGTTTCCCCTTGTTCCGTACTAACCACCAGTAAGGTAATTCCACCCCCAAACTCCATCGTCTGCGCGAGCTAGCAGAATTTTTCACTGCATGGGGTAGACCGCAAGGAAGCTAGTGGAAAATAACAGCAACAAGACATCAACCCCAAAGCAAGAGGTAGGCTAGCTTTGCGACGCGCATCAAAACTGTCAACTTCTGCCAACCTGAGGACTCCCTCGATGACTTCCTGCTTTCCTAGCAGTCTCTTTGCTTCGCTGCAGGTGGAAGCTTCCGAACAATTACTGGGTTGCTGTTAAGGAGCGCAAATGAAATTAGCATAATAGTGGTAAACTAGTATTGTTCTCCCTGTAGTTCCTTAACAGCAAGCCATAGAAGTGGGCCGCAAGAGCTTTCACAAGGACCCCCTTAGACATGGAACAACATAATTTTTGGAGAGCTTCTATGAAGGATAGACGTCCAGCGCAGAAAGCAGAATCTCGCATACAAAGGGCTGCAGCGGAAGCTGCAGTTTAAGGCCGCAATCGTGGACCTTCCGAATGACGAACTTTTAACCGGTAGGGACCCTTGCTGTTAATGCTTCCGCCGGTGAATGGCAGGAGTCTCTGCCATATACATCGGCGTTCATCAGTTCAGTGCGGCAATGCCAAGATGGCTCGCCCGTAGTTTCCAGCAAAGATCTGCTTATTGCGCGGTTCCTGCGCTTGGGTTGCCAAGAACGAGAATGCTATCCAGGCAGAAACGCTTGTCCGAGCTGCATTGATAGATGGCAAGGACTCCCGGACTATGCGATTTCACTCTGCCTCCTCCTCCTCTGCTGCTGCTGCTGCCGCCGCTGCGGCTGCTGCTGTTGCTGCTACCATATATGGCATTTGTTTTGTGACTTCGGCTGCCCTCGTTTTCGAGCTTTCAGCCAAGCCATGCACCTCATACCATACAAACCAACACGGCTCACCGTGCAGGCCATATCGAGGGTTCTTAGAAGATCAGCTGAAGACCACAGTCATGTTTGTGGTTCGGCAAGTCAGATTCAAGTCATGTCTGCTCATCTTCTGATTCTTGGGTGGTCATAGGTAGCGTTATGAGTACCACAAGCAAGACAATTTTCCATTGCTATCCTTCTCATCTCATCACCCCACTTGTAGCTACCAATGAACTTCTCAGGAGAACCCACTGCAAGGGACTTGACCCTACACTTGCAAACTCGGCTATCCCAACTTCAGGGTTTAGGGTTATCGGGTTTATACCTGGGATATACAAGGTTTAGGGCCCAGCGAAGTACTTCATGCTTAGTTTTTTTTTTTTTTTTT
>CAJNIZ010045696.1:22966-37890 GCA_905231905.1 Symbiodinium pilosum | reverse complement strand
TGAGGGCTTAGGGTGTAGGGTTGAGGGTTGAGGGTGTAGGGTTGAGGGTTGAGGGTTTAGGGTTAAGGGTTTAGGGTTTAGGCTTTAGGGTTGAGGGTTGAGGGTTTAGGGTTGGGGGTTAAGGGTTAAGGGTTTAGGGTTAAGGGTTTAGGGTTTAGGGTTTAGGGTTGAGGGTTTAGGGTTTAGGGAGTTACATGAGTCATGCTTAAAGCTGCCACATACACCCTTTGAAGAAGATGGGTGCTGTGCGAATTCTTCGGGCACTCCAGCTAACCTCACCTGTAACTTGTAACTAGCCATAAACCTTCAAGTACCCTTGACGGACCTTTCAGACTGGTCTTTGTGCCTGAATCCTATTGCCCCAAAAGACGCGGTGACAAGGCCACTGGTCCTGTATCTATACCGCATAATCTGGGGGATTCATTAATTCAGGATGCTGTAGGGGTGATGCTTGACAAACTTCGATCAAATGGCCGGAGTACGAAGCATTTGGGTTTACGATCGGGCACAAGACATGTATAATGAAGTAGGAACACGAGGGCATCGTGGTCCAAGTAACTATTCAGGCGGCTTCATTATCCTCATGCAACGTCTAGCTTGCACGTGATCCCTACGAAGCCATCAACAACACCAACAGGCTGCGGCCCGCTAAAGACTCCATGATCGCCCTAAATTGAATGGGGGCCCATGCCCATGGGATGCGGGGGGCTGGTGTGAAGCCCCGAGGTTTCTCAAAATACGCCGCCCTGGAGAACCCAGAGCTGGACATATTGAGGTGCCTCTTAGGAAGTACATAAGCAGAATTTTGAGAAACTCCCATCTGTTGCTACAGGAGGAACCTTTGAGCACCCGGCAGAAAGGATAGACTTCAAGAAGCTCCTGGCCTGTTCAAAGTTGGTGGTTAGCTCAGACTTCGCTACGATCCTAAGGCTACTGGTGTTAAGGGGCAAAAAGAGTATGACCTAAACCCCCAAAATATGTAGCATATTGGCCCTAAACCCATAATAATAGCCCTAAAGGCCATCATTTTACATACCTTTGGGGTTTAGGGAGTACTTACAAATGGGACTCTGCTGGGATGATCACAAGGCACAAGGGCCCACTCCTCCCAAACACAAGCTTGCTTCGAAATGCACCGCGGGGTGTTTTAAGCATGTTCCGCATGATGGAGACAAAGGTCTAGTTCGGCTTCAGGGACAGGGGTTCAAGGTTTGCAGGCGGCAACACGCCATCTGCTTGGTTGCCAACTTCAAGTAAGTCTCCATTGCTCCCCCAGCATATGCAAAAAATACATATTCCGGGGCGCCCCGCAATAGAACAAATCCCTAAGAAGGACTTCCTTTCAAAGGAGTTACAAGAAAACCCAGGAGCTCTTGGAGGCTTTGTCTTTTTTTGGGTGGATTTTGGGGGGTCATATAGGAGATAATGGAAAAGACAATGGAAACTTATATCGTATATTGGGGTTATATGTAATATAGGGATATAGGGATTTTGGGGATGTGGGGATCTACCTGTGAAATCCGATGCTTATGGAGGATCCCACTAGCTTGTGACAACGCTTGGCTATTTAGACTGCTCTGAACAAAAAAAAGAAACTTCAAGGGGGCCTAAACTTAATCATAAACCCTAAACTCTGAACCCTACACCCTAAGCCCTAAGCCCTTAACCACACATTGTGCAGGGGGAGTGCGCACCCTGCAACGGTTCTCTCAAGAACCACGGGCTGACTTACGTAACCCTATACCTCAAATCCGATACCCTCAACGAACTGTGAAGAATCTGTGAATTTCTGGGAAGCTCGTGAAACCAGGGCCCCTACTAACATTCCTCGAGGAATACTGTGACTTACGTTAAATAAGGCCAAATGTCGCCACACCCTGCGCCTGCTTGAAGATTCATCGGTAGCAGTTATGAGTGGGGCTTTACACAGTGTATCTATACCTATACCCCAGTTTAGAGTACTTCGTATCCTCACCTATAACTAACCATGAACTTCCAAATGATTTTAAAAAAAGAGAAAAAAGCTATTCTGAGAAATCTTGGCGCGCCTCCTTCTCGCATGCGGGCCTGAGGCCGAGCGACTTCTCCTTGGAAGCAAGCTTTCGGTCTGAAAACAGACTGTATGTTTCACTGGTACGTATACAAGGGCAATACGTAAGGTTTAGGGTTTGGGGCTGGTTTCGGGGCTGTCTAGGGGAAGGGACAACATTTGGTGGTTATTGTCCGTGTATGCAACTAAGGCTGGAAGTACCTGGGGTGTTAGCATAGCTCCCCTATCCTAGTTTAAGGTATAGCTACCCCTAGACCCTAAGCCCTAAACGTGAACCTTCAAGGATCCTCCGTCCAAGCACGAAGGGCTTCGGATGTAGGGACTGGGGAGCTTCTTATAAAAGGAAACCGCAAGGGTTTAGGGTTTGGGGTATTCCCAATTTGAATATTGGCAACAACAGATCAATGAGTGCCGTACCCGACAGCTAGGCTATAGCCAGCCACCGGGCTGGTATGATTGCCCAGGGAGTACATGAGACGGCGAAAAAAAGCGCGTTTCTTTGGGGTGCTTTTAAACAACAGCTGTTCCTCTCCTAGACTTCTTGCAATAAGAACCCTAGACTGGAGTTTTGTAGCATAGGGAGGCCTTAATGAGACATGCCAACATGAACCGGATGAACCAGAAGCTTTGGAACCCTAAACCCTAAACCCTAACCCCGAAGCTTTTGCACTAAGGCTTTGCATGCAGGTTAGGCTGGGCTTGAGGCACTCACTGTTGACCCATGGGCTCAGTCCATGGGTTCAGCGATCTGTTGTCGCTCAGTGGGCAGACCCTCACTATACGGGGAAAGACAAGCGTTCTGCTTTAGCGCGAACGCTTGCGCTGCAAGGTGGCGACGTACGCGACCTGCCTTTACAAAGCCTTTTGAGGAACTCAGGAACACTCTGACGTGAATTGGCCCCGGCTTACTGGCAGTGTAGTCACAGTGAAGAACTTGAGCCTTCATTGCTCTAATGAAGATTGTATCAGGCACTGGGGCAAGTAGAACTTCTAACTTTGCAAACATTGCAGATCTGCCATTGCTGTATGAGCGAGGAGCACAACCGTCCCAGCTCTGCACTCTCACCACTGGCTAGGCTAGAGCCGTTGGACTGAAAGAGTTCTCGCAAAAAGTTTGGACATTCCCAGCCTTCCGGTCTCGGAAGCATGCATGCGCCACAGTACTCTACGAGCTGCGGCACCTGAATTCACAAATAAATTTTAGGACTTTGCTGCAGTTGGCTATTCGGAGCGGCTAATGCGCCAGCCTATACGCCTCGGTTCCCTCCGTGGTCTTGCTAAGATACAACCGGTCGCAGGAACCGTGTCCAACCGCGCGTCCTGCAAGGATTGGTTTCTGAAAATTCGGCCCCAAGGGCCCTAGGGCCCTAGGG
Source organism: Symbiodinium pilosum (assembly GCA_905231905.1). Lineage (NCBI taxonomy): Eukaryota > Dinophyceae > Suessiales > Symbiodiniaceae > Symbiodinium > Symbiodinium pilosum. Next base: position 34,467 of record CAJNIZ010045696.1, on the reverse strand, counting down.
ATGTGGGGGATTGCAGGGATCCTCCAAGGATTATCTACCAGGACCTTCCTTGTACCCTTAATTGGGGCGAAATGGTCCCTACTGGCGGGTACTTAGGCCCTAATAGAGGGTAGGAGGAGGGTCTAGGTAGGGACTTTTTTCATGTACTCCCATAATTTCAGCTACGCCGCACCCTACCAGCTGGAATCTTGGAAGACCCAGACATGGACTCGGAACTCCCAATGGGTTGTCCTAAAATCAGGGGTAATTACCATTTTGGGGTCCCTATCATAAGGACTATGGTTTTTTGAGGGTCTATATTGGGGTCCCCTTATTTTGGGAAACTACCAAACCTTGATCCTAAAATATCCCTAAACCCCAAACCCGGAACCCAAAGGTCTCCATCTCTACACCCTAAACAGTAGTTTCCATTTTCTTTTCCATTATCACTATGTAACCCCAATATACTACATATATATATATATATCTATATATAGCAGTTTCCATGTTCTTTCTATCAATCCCTAAAAAGTCTCCTCAAAATTCAAGTGTAGCCTCATTGGCTCAGAGAGTGGCGCGGGTATCGGGCATGATGCTGCTCCGACTCTTGCTCACCTTGCTCATCAGCTGCTTTCGGATAACTCATACACTCGTATAGTCCCCCTTAAGTAGATAGAATTTGGGGTATATGGGGATCGTATTTAATATATATATTCAAAGCAATATTCTATCTACTTCAGGGGGACTTTAGGGTTCAGAGGATAACTCATAGACTCATAGTCCTACAACATAGGAGCTTCTTAACGTGGGGCCCCGAGGGACCCCAGGGTAAAAAGTGTAAGGTGATTCTGAGGGGTCCCTCTTCACGGGACTTTTTAGGGCCATCTTTCGAAATAAGCACATAGTGGCCGCAACAATAACTGCTCAAATAGCTCAAGCTCTAGCTGCTGTTGCTTCTGCTAGCATGTTGCAGGATGCTGCTTCAGGCGGCGCCCTGAACCCTAACCCCTAAACTATAAACCCTAAACTCTAAACCCGCAACACAAGCAGTCCCACAGCCTTCCCAGGTCACTACTCGTATTCACACAGCCTGACACAGATGATAAACATTAGGGTTTAGGGTTTCTGGTTTTAGGGTTTAGGGATTGGGAGCATCTTGAAAACTAGGCTACACAAAGGCGAATCTAGGAAAATGGATCATAAAGAAGGAGAAGTAGGCATACCCCTTAGGATTGCACAGGGGATGCTTCGAGAAAGCCCTCCATGAGGGCAATAGGATTTAGGGTTTAGGGTTCCACCGAAATCTGTATACTACAACTCCCAAGCAAAAAAAAAACTCAAGTACCCAATTATTGGGTAAATGGACCTTTGAGGCTACTGCCATGGGAGAATCTAGAAATTGGATCCCCTACATATACCCATAGTACCCCTGCAGAATCCCTACGGAATTGCCCGTGTTATTCGAGAGAATCCAAAACCTAGACCCTAAGCCCTGTAAACCTTAACTAAACCATTACCCCCCAAACCCTAAACCCTAAACCCTAATGAGGCGGAAGCCTGCGTTGCCTCTCGCTGTGGCTGGCTGTAGACATTCTCAAAGTCGACCTCTGAACCAGGTCTCATGTGAGCTGTGGTCTAGACTCCTTCAAAGGGGGTTATATTATACAACCCTAGGGTTTAGGGTTATAGGGATTATATATAGACTACTATAGGCCTTATTAAGGGGGATACTAGGAGTTTAGACTATAGCTCATGTGGGGGGGCCTCTAACTAGTTAGAATGGGTCCCTTGAATGGGTTTATAGACGGATATGTCAGTCCACAAGCACATATAGGGTCTCAGGTCTACAGGCCTAAAAAACAGAGCAGCGGAACATAAAATGCAAATGGCTATGTTGCTCAGGGTTTTTGGTCTTGGATGCAGGCCTAAATAAAACAGAACTCTGGAGAATCAAATGGTAAATGAAATAAAAACTGGTGGCTAAAGGGGGAGGTTTAAGGGATTGTGGAGTTAGGGGCGCAGATTTTTGGTTTAGGGTTTAATTAAGGCTTAGCGAAGTAGAATACGACTTTTGATCTTTCCAGCAAGGTTATCTCCCCCTAGCATTGGTTCCTGTCCGGAATACACGTCACCCAACCTAACCCTAAACCCTAAACCCTTGACCCTAAATTGGGGGTTGTCTCCCGCAGCCCCGGGTGGCCTCAGAGACCATTGATGCTTATTACAGCAAGATTACACCAAAATTTGCCAAGGCTATCCAGCCTCAGGGCGTTCAGAACTGTCGCTCGTTTCGACCCCGCCCCTCCCATGGTGGGTGGCCTAGTCCAGCCTGACCATCCCGCGTGAAATTCCAGGTTCGCACCAGGTACTGAGCAGCAGTGAGCATTTTTGGTCCAACACGTCCCCTCCCTCCCCCCCCTTTTCCTCCCCCTTCAGGGTACCTACACTCCTTCACTTAAGGCTGATGGACTGAAGTGAGGCTTGCCTCCGTTACTCCCTCGACCCTAAACCCCACATGTCAACTACATGCCATCACCTATTCGCGTGCTCCGAGGCGGGCGCGCTATAGGGTCCATAATTACACCTAGTGGAATATTTCGGGACCCACTAGTCCACTAGGAGTTTACCCTCAACGTGCCCTTTTGAAAGTAGTTTTGCCCCTTCAGAAGTAGTTTTCGAGGATTTCGGGCATGGGCTACGGATCTGTTATGAGGATGGCTTGTTCACTACTAGGGGAAAGCGATTTCTCAATAACAAGAAACTTTCCCAAACTCGGTACAATTATTACTAACACCAACAGCCCAAGTACCCAACTATTGGGTACATGGGCCCTTACAGCTCTCACGCAAAACCGAGCCTCAACTTCATGGAGGGCCTCGATCATGTGACCCATATCTGTGTCCAGATCATCAGCCTGGTGACTCCAAGGATAGTTATATAGGATTACATGAGGGTTTAGGGTTTAGGGTTTCTATAGGGGTATATAGCCCCAATAGTGGAGAATCAAATGGAAAAGAAACTGGAAGATAAAGTGGAAACTGGGATTATATAGCATTTACAGGGATTGTATGATTGGGCAGCCATGCAAATTTGCTGCAAAGCATTCTGAAAACCCCGAACCGTAAGCGCCTCCGAAGTTGGGTATGCTCCCCACAACCCGACAACCTCTTGAGCCTTGTATAGAACCGCCCCCCTAAACCCTACACCCTAAACCCTAAACCCTAAACCCTAAATCAAGGCAAAGCAAAACCTTGCTTTGCAAGACTGGTGGCCAGCTGGTCACCACCGCCAGCCTCGATGTCATGGAGGCGGCTGTTCCTGGGTTGCTGTATAGGGTTATTGGGGTAGAATATAGGGTTTAGAGTTTAGGGTTAGTGTGTTGTCCCCCCTATAATCCCTATAAACCCCCCTATAACCCCTATAATCCCTATATAACCCCTACCCTAAACCCTAAAACCCTAAAACCCTAAAACCCTATACCCTAAACCCTAAACCCCTAAACCCCTAAACCCTAAACCCTAAACCCCATATTAAGTTCCTTAAACAGCAACCAAGGCTCAGATGGGTCAAGGCAGTCTGGGCCTCCTTCAAGTCCTCTGCGAAGCGCTCCCGTTCCAGCTTCTTGATGTAGTCCTTGTAAAAAGGGGTTTAGGGTTTAGGGTTTAGGGGTTTAGGAGTTTAGGGGTTTAGGGTTTAGGGGTTTAGGGTTTAGGGTTTAGGGTTTAGGGTTTAGGGTCCTATACCCTACAGTCCATATCCCCGGATTTCCCTATATCCCTGAGTCCTTGAGAAGTTGGCGGCAGGCCATGTAGAACAGGCCCATGCTGCCCGTCACAAACGCCGGCACCAGGAGCGCCAAAGGACCTGGGATGATGTTCTCCGCGTAGATCCCGATGAGGCCTCCGAACAAGTAGAAAGACCACAGCCCTGAAAGCACGCCCAACTTGCGCGCATCTACACCAATTTCAGCGCACTCAATGGCGTTTAGTGGAGCACAGCGACAGGCTTTCCGAAGGTAGATCATGCTGATGCGGCCCAGAGTGGAGCCAATGTCGGTGACAGTTCCGGTGACGTGCGTGGTGCGGATGATTGCGCCAAAGTGCGAAGTGCACATGGCGTTCTGCAGCCCGCAAGCAGCTGCCACGAAGCATGTTGGAACCAGGCGTCCTGGGATGAGGGCTGCCGTGATCAGCAAGGCAGAGTTCAATATCAGGGCTAGGCCATAGAACGCCTTACCCATGAAGTGCACCTGGTTCTTGTCGATGAGAAGCCCGCATGCATAGGCTCCTGCAAAAAATGAGAGCACCAAGCAGCAGGCTTCTTTCAAGGTCTCGCCGCCATATTCGCCCTGATGGTAGCCCTCGAGGCGGAAGGCGATTTGGGATGTGCTTCCAGTCACATGCGACGCATAGAGCGTCCAGTTCTTGAAGGCAATGACGTTGGCTGCGCCGGCACAAGCAGCCAGGCACCAGCCAAAGCCCATCACCCAAAACTTTGGCCGCTGGAAGCTCTTCCGGATGGCGGCAGCCTGCTTCTTCGTGGGGCTCATGCTCGACTGCCGCGATGCACGAGACGGTGAGAGCGGTGCCTTCTCCAAGGAAAGGGTCTGCGTCATCTTGGGAAAATGAGAGAACAACAAACCCTTTGGGTCAGTACAGTCTGCCCCTTGGACCGCTGCGACTGCATCAAGAAACTAATCGCAGCAACCCACAATGCTGGAAATGGCAGCAGTGCCAGAACCGCAACAGCAGCAGCAGCAAGAAGAAGAAGCAGCAGAAGAAGAAGAAGTAGGAGAAACCAGAACAATCATCATCACCGTCACTAGCACCACCACAAATACCACCCACAACACCAACACCAACATCAACACCAACACCACATCACCACCACGGCAGCAGCAGCAGCAGCAGCAAACGTGAGGATAGTTAGGGCGCATACGCACTGCACAGCTGGCAATTGGGTCCGCCTGTCTTGGATGAAGGCACGATTTAATCGCCTCCCACTAGATCAACAGCAGTTACCCTGCCCCTGGACACACAAGACATGAATGCTGGCGGCATTTTTGAGTGGTTGTAGACCCATATGGCAGAAATCGCAATGTCACTCAAGCAATTATGATAATAGTGTTCAAAAAAATCTTACGGTCTATACAGAAAGCCTGCATCATCGTAGTACAAGCGAATATAAAACTTTCCCAAGGTATACGGTACGCGGGGTCATGCAGAATTGTTTTCTGCCAACCGCAATCGGACTGATAGTTAGTACTACCAACTTGTGCCAGAGCAGCAGCAGTAGTAGTAGTAGTACTACTACTACTACTACTAGTACTAGTACTAGTACTAGTAGTAGTACCCATGCGTCGGATGTCCAACAGTCGGGTTTTTCAGCATTTGTCAACCTCAAACAATGTGTTTGCGCTGCGGTAATTCTGCAATTTTGCAGATTTACCTCAAGACGTTGCCAAGTGAAAGAACGCCTATTTTGGCACAACATGATGTTTTTGCCTTTCGCTATGGGAATTTGCTACTCATTATGCAATCCTGCGTTTTCGCTGTCGGAATTCACTAATTTCTTACATTTTTGCGGCTTGGCTAATTCACTTATCTTCATATTTTTTGTTGTTTTCGCTGTATGAATTACAGCATTTTCAAGCATTTTCAGGTTCTGACTGCTTCTTCTTTATGCATAAGCAAGATATTAACATCCATGTGACCACTGCATCCATGATTTTGGCATACGGATAAGCAAGATGTGAACATCCATGCGACCACTGCATCGATGTTTTTTGCACGCGGATGATAAGCAAGATGTTAGCATCCATGTGACCACTGCATCCATGGTTTTGCATGCGGACAAGCAAGATGTGAACATCCATGTGACCACTGCATCCATTTTTTTGCATACGGATAAGCAAGATGTTAACATCCATGTGACCACTGCATCCATGATTTTGCATACCGACGACTCGACGACTGTGAAAAACATGGCCCAGAAGCTTTAAGTTCCATTGACATGACCCTACAATGCAGCGGCTTAAAAACTACAAGTTTTTTACCTGGCAACTGCTGAGCGACCACTCAATATAGGTAAAATTCCGAGGTCCCAATTTAACTGCCAGGGCCAGTATTTTCTGCACTTCCGAGTGTTCTGAAGCAGTTCGATGAGCTCAAAAAACCCAGCGTCAGATATCCGACGCATGCGTAGTAGTAGAAGTAGCAGTAGCAATAGCAGGAGCAGAAGCAGTAGCAGTAGCAGTAGTAGCAGTAGTAGCAGTAGTAGTAGTAGTAGTCGTCCTGCAATTAATAGTAGAAGAAGCAGTAATACTAAGAAAGAGAAGACAAGATTTGTTCACTGAGTCTAAGATCCCTACCGCCCAACTCATTGCAGAGTTGGGAAAGACCAGCGCGTCCAGCTTTGCCTTCAGCAAAACACAAAGTTTACTGAAAGGCTCATGGACAGGCTGTAAGTGGAGAATAACCCTAGAATAGTAGTTTCCATTCTATTTTACATTACCCCAATATAACCCTAACATTACCCCAATATAACCCTAATATTACCTCAATATACAAGGAGTCTCGGTTGGCTTGTCAATACATCATTTCTCCCAGTTGTGACTCCGCTTCTACTGGTTTGCTTAACACATGCCACAAACTTTGTTAGCCTTCATTTTCTTCAGGAGATCGCTTTCAACCCATTCCTAGGGCAATGTTTACACCTGCGTGGCCCGGGTGTGTTGCCACCAGTACTGCTGCCACATGCTTCTGGCCGTCTTGACACTGCCATCTAGGTTCCCCACTAACCCATGAATAATAAGGGTACCCTTTTCCCTACTGTTTAGCTTTAAGAAGGAGACCCCAGAATATAAATGGCAAAAGGGTACTACTGGGGTACCTAGCCATTCAACTGATGATTGTCCTGGTTGCGCTAGGCAGCCATCAAGACCAGAGCAGCTGCACTTGTTTGGCGACATGCTGTCTGCCTTCAGAAGTAAGTCCTAAAACGATAACCATAAACCGTACATTGTTTGACCAGCGATCCCCCGGCCTGAATGAAGTCCCGATACATCTGCTGTGGGACCGTGCAATTGGACGTGTCCGGCATGGTGGAGTCTGCAATGAAACCTGGAAAGTTCTCTACAGTTTGGCTTCCAGGGGCAGAAGGAAGATATACAAACAATACGTGGAATACGGGATCCCGAATGGTTCGTAATTGTTCAGGCTTCCCTACACGACAATCCGTATAAACTCCAGCTTCCCAAGTTCTTTCTCTACCATCCGCATAAACTCCGGTTTCCATATCATTTTCCATGCTCTTTCTATTTGATTCTCCATTGTTGGTCCTATATATATAACCCCAATATACTATCGCGATTCCTATTCAACCTTATATAACCCCTGTATAAACCCCATGTAAACCCTATATATCCCCTATCTAAACCCTATATAAACCCCATATATCCCCTATATAAACCCTGTATAAGCCCCAAATAAACCCCATATAAACCCTATATATTCCCTACTATCCCCTATGTAAACCCTATATGGCACAAAGGCAAATACTCTAAACCCTAACCCTAAACCCTCAAGCCCATATAAACTTACCATTGCTTAGGGTACCCAAATTTCCCTCATTTTCACAGTTCAAAAGTTCAAAACCAAAATGAACCCCCCAAACCCTAAGTAGTGGTAATAAACCCTAAACCCATACCCCGGCAGGCTCCAGCCTAGCTAATTTGTCATAGATTGCGCGGCGGTGGCCAGTAGTAAAAGTCCGTGTTGGGGGATCTTTACACTAAGGACCATGGCAGTCTTGGGTAAAGGGGACCCCTATTCTAGGTCGCTGCTAAGGAACTTAATCTACGCTACTATCTTGGGCAAACCCTATTTGTTACTCTATATATATATACATACCCATTATGGTAACTTAATTTGAACTCCTTAACAGCAACCCAATATTTTCAAGGAACTTTGCGTGATGTGTGTGCGTGTTGCTCTTGAGGTTGAAGCTGATGTCGCCTGTTTTAATAACCCAGGCCCACTAAAGGATCCAAAAAAAGGAACCCCCTTATGGGGTTATAGGGGTTATATAGGGATAATGCAAAAAAATGGAAACTACTATTTAGGGTTTAGGGTTTATAGGGCTAAAGGATCCAAAAAAAAGGAACCCCTCTAATTATGAACCCATTACTAAATTGGGGTAACTAGGGGATTATTAGGGGGCTCCATTTTATGGATCCCTAAACCCTAAACCCTAAACCCTAAACCGTGTGGGTCTGGGAAGGGCATTTTAGTTCCCCCAACCCTGATAATGAGGACCCTGTAACTCTCATACGACTGTACAAGGGGCAGAATTTTAGGTTCGGGGTTACAACCCTAAACCCTAAAGTCAGTACTACAATCGGTTTCGGGTTTAGGGTTTAGGGCTTATCCCCAAACCCTAAACCCTAAATCTTAAACCCTAAAGCCCTAAAACCCTAAACCCTAAAACCCTAAACCCTAGACCCTATGGTTCAAGTTGTTCGCTGTCTCAACATCACCATTGTGGCGCCCCATGGTCTGAAACCTAGTCTGAAAAGGGGGGCGGGCCCTGGAATATTGTCTCCTGCTTATTTTAGGGGGGTTAAGGGATTAGAGTTTAGGGTTCAGGGTCTAAGGTTTAGGGGTTGAGGCTTAGGTTTCGGGATTAGGATTTAGGGATTAAGCTTTTTCTTGTTGTTCATGTTCTAGCTTGCTCCTGGGTGTTCCTTCAGTGCCCTCCAACACTATTTACAACAGCGGGTATATCGTGCTAGGAGAATAGAAGCCGAATTTCATGTTCTACTTTCTTTTCAATTTGATACCTATCGGGGTAATGTATGGCTAAACCCTATGTAATAGCAGGAGGAATCTTCGCCGGTTCAGTAGGCTCCCTAAACCCTAAACCCCTGAAATGATCGCTGGGCATTCAGCGGGCTTCATGCAGCAGACGCTTTTCATCCACCTGCCAGGACGGTTCTTGGAGCCGGCGGTTGGTAGGGAACACAATCCCTGAGGAGCACCCCCCACCCTGTAATAGTGGTATAATAGGTTAAGAGGACCCTAATATAATCCCTAATATCCCTTATAGTCACTATTACTGGGTGGGGGGTCCACCTGAACAATCCCAAACAATATGAGGTATTTTCCCAAAATAGGGGGACCCCAATGTAGACCCCAAAATACTATAGACTTATTATGGGGATCCCCAAAAAGGTACCCCGAATTTTGGGAAACCCCCATAATCCTTATATAATATATTCCCTGGAATATACCCCCTGTATGATAGAATCCTTTACAAAGTATTCCCTTATTCCCGACTGACCCCCAGTAAGACAAGCTCCGCCGCTCGCAAGCTTCAACAACGCCAGCCCTGAAGCCTAGCACTTGCCGTGATTTGGAGGTGGTGGGAGGAGTGCGGTGAACATAAAACCTACACCCAAAGCCCCCAAACCCAAAACCTTAAACCCCCAAACCCTAGACTCCAAACCCTACAGATCTTGGGCTTTGGGCCATTCTTAGGCGCGGGGGACGCGGCACCTGTCCAAAACCTTGCGCCTCTGAGGTGCAAGACTTTACGTTATATACTGTAGGGGCTTGAAGACTTAACACTTAGAATATAGGGTTTAGGGTTGAGACTTTTCCCCACGGACTTTTATGCCTGCATGAAATGCATGGGGTCACACACGCCCTCTTAATTCTCTGTCTGGACTCCGATCGTGGGATGGTAGTTACGGACTATAGGGATTAGGGCTTAGGGCGTAAAGTGCGCTTGGGGGTTCAGGTACTATAGCTAGATGAGGATTATGACGAGTATAAAGAAAAACATTAGTAAATACTTTCAGGGGCGTCTACATGAAGTTGCTGGTTGTAGTTGTGGGGCCTGGGGATTTGAAGGCTCTGACATTTGGGGTTGAGGGTTTGGGGTTAAGGGTTTCGGGTCGAGCTGGAATCATGAAGATGCGGGTCCTCAGGAGGCCCTGCGATTATGTAGGGGCTCAGTTTCTGAAAGAGCGCCCTAAGGTCTGTAGAAAGCTGACTAATCGCTGCCAAGGGAAGCAACCTCTTCAGAAACGCTCTGAGCTGAACCCAAATTCGACAAAAATCAGTGAAAATGGAATGGAGAGGCCCATCAGGCATCTGTGGCATCCCTGCAAATTCTAGCCCTTAATCCTGAACTCATATGAGCTACAGCCAATATTACCCAGATAACTAATGGACGTGGGTTCCTTATTGAGGACTGTAAGAAGGACTATACTAAAATACAAGAGGACCCCTACGCCCACCCTTAATGGTCCCTTGGTAAGGATATTGTAATTATAGACAGTAGCTCATATGATCTCATGAGGCTTTGCGTGTAGGATGTGAGGGCTACCCCCACCCAGAAATGACGCCCTGAACACCAACACCGGCTATTTGGGTTCGTTCCTGGGGAACCCCCGAATAGGACAGACCCCCTAAGAAGGACGCGTAGAAGGTGCTTAGAAGGGAAGCTAGAGTAGAGGTTACTTAGCGGCTCTGTTCTTTCCGGGGGTGTTTTGGGGAGCTACCTGACCCTAAACTAGGGTAGGTTTGGGGGGGGCCCTATAAAGGTTCATTTGTATGCCTTCATTTATGGGGGTTATGTAGGAATTTGGGGTAACAGAAATTTAAAAAGTATCTTTCAGCCCCAACATGACCCTAAGCCCTAAACCCTAAACCCTGTCTTGGGGGTTGCTTAGGGATCCCCCTAAACCCTAAACCATAAACCTTAAACCCTAAACCTTAAACCCTAACCCCTAAACCCAAAACCTTAAACCCTTAACCCTAAACCCTGAATTCTTGGAGATCTGAGCTAGAGCCTTGCCCTCATCAACTGCCCAGCGTGGGCTTGACACCTGGGGCTCGCCACATCCATTGGTGGTTGAGGGTGTAAGGTCGCCTGCCATCTATGCATGGCCTTATGACTTTTCATTCTATATATAATATATATATATAGATATATATATATATACATATTGTTTACCTATGTGTTTATTTACATATATATATACTCGGTAGAGTAGCGGAAGAGTTAGTATGTGGGGCTCGATGCCCCATATGCCTTAGTTCCTGGAGTTGGGGAGCTCCAACGGGCAAGCTACAAGATGATCCAAACGCTACGAACCCTCTCGAGGGCAGCGGAGGTTCTCTTATAAAGGGCAGTTTCATTTACCCCAACCCACAAGACGAGAATGTGTGTGGCTTAGACTGCCATAGGAAGCTCTTGTTGATCCCAACCATACAACGCGGTTCGTGAAGAAGCTTAAGCAGGCAGAACGTGATGCTGAGGTGCGCTTGATGTGTAATAGGCCGACTACGATCAAGATGGGCAGTGATGACAAAAACAGCATGTAAGACCAGATAGAACTATGATTTCCGGAGTTGTCAGGGAACTTAAGCTAAGTTATCATGATATGGAGGCATGCTAAACAGCCTAGTTTGCTTATTGGTCTAACTAAAAATGTTTGATTTTCTTCGTGGCTTAAG
>CAJNIZ010045696.1:475-17569 GCA_905231905.1 Symbiodinium pilosum | reverse complement strand
CTCCATTATAGTAGGTACCCCTAGTTAAACCCTAAACCCCAATAAGGTACCCCTAATTATAGGAAACCTTAGCCTCAGTCTCTTCATCTAGGACACTGCAAAGCCGGGGCCCGCGCAGGTTGAGGGTGATGCTCTGCTTGTACTCCAAGGCAACCCATCCTTAATCATACGGGGGGTTAGGGGATATAAGCCAATTTGGGGTGTAGGGTTTAGGGCTTAGGGTTAGTAGGAAATCATATGTCTCATTATTCCCTACTAAGGCCTAGTAAGTGAATGCAGACTTTTTCAAATTTGTGACAGACATGACAAACATGAAGAGCAGCAATAGATAGATCATAACAGCGGTGATGGTACTTGTATCAGCATGAGTGGTAATAGCGGGTCTTACGATACAGAGGTATTTCCGCATAAGGACTGCATAGGGATTTCTTACGTAGAGAAACTCTCTTCGCTAGCTTCTGCTGGGGCCTGCGATAAATGCAGAGCATCAGAACTTGAGATAGCCTATGCACGGCAATCGACGGTGTTTTGGCTACGTCATGTGGTGCAAGATTGCTGCCCTCCACAGTAGCGGGTCATCAGACAAGATAATCGGGCTTGGCTGCTTTCTAACTTATAACTTATAACGTACGCATGATGATAAGCTTGCAAGAGCCTCAATATAATGATGAGATTACAGGAACCCTTAATGTAATTACAGTGTACCCACCTAGACCCTAAACCGCAAACCCCAAACCCCAAACCCTCAACCCTAAACCCCAAACCCTAAACTCTAAACCCCAAATCCTAAACCCTAAACCTTAAGCCCTAAACCCTAAACCTGGCCACAAGGTAGGCTGAAGCTAATTCTGGCTGGTTCAGGCTGCGACGTATGTGGTTGTAGTTGGAAGCCTCGAGGTCGGCGATAGGGACGCACCTCACAGAAATGGGGCGTACATAAGGTTATATGGGCGTTATATAGGGATGTATGGGGTTGATAGGGGTGATATAGTTTAGGGTATGGTATGAACGGGACAGCCACATGAGATAGGAGCTTCCTCGCGAGTAGCACGATGCCTATGCTCCCCCTAGCTTTTCCATCCACAGTGCCAGATCTCAACCAGAAAACTCGGGCTCTCATACGATCTGCATGAGGCACGGCCCGCACTCCGGAAAACCTCCACCTTGCTTGCGGTGCCTTTGTTACTTAGGTGCCATGTCTTCAAAGGCAGTTCTGCAATCACAGCAAGTATGTTCTCAAGATGGTCAATTCCTCTCAGCCCCCCCTGAACAGCTGCAAACAAGTCGTGCCAGACGTCGCGCGTAAAGCAGCGTGTATAAAATATTGCTTTCAATACTTGTTTCCTGAGCGTGCCGGCTCCTGCACGAGAATCTCCAAGTTCAGGGAGCGGGCTTCGTCCACGAAATGCCCGTGATGATCCTCGATTTAAAAGTTTAGTGTTTAATCTAATACAACTTGTCGTAAGGATCAGGAAGACCGTGTGAACAGAAGGAGTAAGAAGAACGGGCTCCAGAAGGACTCCAAGCAGGACTCACATAAGAGGCCAAAGAAGTCAGCAATCCTCGTGTCTGTGTCTTTTGGAACCACCCTTAGACATGTTCAATTGCAAAGCCTCTTGTCTATGACTACGAGTGTCCTTTGCTGACCAGTTCAAGGTCTGCAAAGTGGAGGAGAGCTCCAACAACATGCAAAGGTCTAAGTTCTAAGTTTTGTGGCGGAGGAATTCTGATGATTAGCCCGGCTGGATTCTCACAAAAAAATCGCTTCAGCGAGGGGATCAAGAATCCTAGAAACCCTGGTTCACTAGATCTCAGAACCCCTCTTACCCGCGATGATGATGAGGAGGAAGAGGAAATGCCAAAATGAACCAGATGAGCTGTTGTCCAAACTCCTAGTATCCACCTTACTTAATAGCCCCAATAATAGGAACCTATACTCCCCTATATAACCCTTTTAAGGAGTTGTCGTTGCAAGTGTTTCCTCCTCCTGGCACTATGGGATCCTGGGCCCGCTGAATCCCACTCTCTGTTTAAAGCAAGGACACGATTTGGAAATCTAGGAATACACAGGGATTTAAAAAGTGGATTTTGGGACTCCTGGACCCCAAAAGTAGATAAAATAATAGCCCAAAAAACCAAAAGATAGCCCAAAGGACCGTTATTTTAAATCCTTTTGGGGTTCAAGTCCTTGACAGCGTTGAGAAACTCCCATCTCCCCATTCCAAGCCAGACCCGCCTGGTCACGATACGACTGCGGAACGAAGAAGCGGTGTGCATGATGAAGGACCTGCTGCAGGTTGGGTTTCAGGTTTAGGGTTCAGGGCTTAAGGTTTAGGGTTCAGGGTTTGGGGTTTAGGGTTTGGGGTTGGGGTTTAGGGATATGACCCCAGACAAGGGACAATCAAGTGGATAAAAAGAGAGTGGGAAATTGAATGGAAACAGGGATGATGGAGGGTGTTATAGGGATTGGGGTTTCCCAACACTAGGGGTACTTTCTTGGGGGTCCCCAAAATAACGCAAAATAACGATTGTAGCATTTTGGGGTTTATGTTGGGATCCCTAAACTAGCCTGGGAGCCCCTATGGAAAGGAGTATCGTAGTTGGGTTTTGGGGTTAGGGCTTAGGATTTGGGGTAAGTGACACCCCTTGCACTTTTTCAACCTACCCACCATACCCACTCGGACCCTTTCTCAAAAGGAACTGCCCTTCTTGGCTTTAAAAAGGCTGGACAGCACCGAGTATGCTGGGGTGACCGCGGAGCCCAATTTCTGAACGTGCTCCGGTGCGAAAATTGAACCAGTCCTACTAGACGTCGGAGACCTGAAGCCCTAAAATGAACACGATCCATCTCACGCCACAGAAGATAAGCAATCATCCCAGAAAGCCACAACTTAATCACATACCTGGGTGATCCCGCGCTTCCCGGGTATCTACGAGGAGCATGCGAAGTGAGCCTGACAAACACAACGCAGCACGCTTAAGCGTGATGCTGCAATAAACCCCGGAACCATACAATCCGGAATGAATCTGAGCCATATTTAGCCCATACTAGTCTAGGAAAATACAAGCTCCTCCTTCCAGCGACAAAAGGACTCCACTAGCCTCAAGAGGTAAAAAGGATCCCCAACCAGGATCCAGAAATCCTTTGGCAACTTCCTGCAAAAGTCAGAAGCGCTGGGCTGCGGCAAGCCTTCACTAAATGGTGTTTGCTTACTGGGGTTTCACAGGGAATAAGGGACTATACTATGCAGGGATTATATAGGGATTATACTCCCTTATTCTCTATCAAGCACCAGTACATTTGGGGAATGAGGGCATGGATCCCTCTAGTAATCCCCATATTGGATTTGGCTGTCAAATCTAGTTCCCTTTTTGGGTACCCTACATTTTAGGGTTTAGGGTTTCGGGTTATTGGGGACCCAAAACGGGACCGTAACTTTGATAGCCTACCTGAAGGTGTTCCATGCTAAGCACCAGGGAGTTGCATGGCAGACCACTGTTCCTAACGCTCCACCGCAAACCTTAACTCCTGAAGCTCTGAACCTCAGGCTCTGAAGCAAAGGGATTTTGGGCTTAGGGTACCCGAATCCAAAGTCCTTAGCCCAAAGCCCAATGCAGCAGCCCTACACCCCGAACCTTCTACCGGCCAAGCCTGCTTGCAGTTCTTGTAGGGCTTCACCGATAGCCGGATCTGCTCCTTCCTGGTAGTATCGCCTGGGGCTGTTTTTGCCAATGTAGAAGTATGCGCGGGTTCTCATTGGGGATTACGTAGAACTTCCGCTGAGAAAAACTCGTCTATCCAGACTACTATGGGTTAGGCACGTTCACACGAGCTCAATTTGTTGGGGTGCTGGGTGCAGCGAAGGTTGGGGCGCGCCAACATTCGCCAACCGACCGCCAGAAATGTTCAAAGTTTGGCATCTGCGCCAGATGCTGAATCATGTTCCTTTGCGGATATCTATCAACTCTTTGTACCAAGAGCTTGCGACAGCACCTTGCACCTGATCCTCTTGCTGTACTATAGTGATCAATGATGATGATGCTGTTGATGATGATGATGATGATGGTTGCTCCTCCTCCTCCTCCTACAGACGCCACCCCCACCGCTACCACCACCACTGCCGCCACCACCATCACCATCAGACGGCGGCGCCACGGCCACCACCATGCCCCGCCACGACAATGGCCGCCGCCGCCGCCGCCGCTGCCGCCACCGCCGCCGCCACCGCCACCAACACCACCAAAGGCACCACCACTACAGCGCGCTATAACGATGGCTAGCACTAGCACTGCGCTACATAGTCTGATGCAACCGAACCAGCGCATTCATTGCTAGCATGCATCATATTTCCACTATTACCGAGTTGGTCTTGAAGTTCAGCAGCAGCTCCAACAGCACCATTCCTGAACCACAAGTCCTAAACCCTGAACCCCAACTTCCCATAGTTTGTGTAGCTTTCTCGCATGTTTGTGCTGTTGTGTGCTTGTCTAAGGCCAGTGCCTAAGGGATGCTTCGTGAGGTGAAGGTGGCGAACCTGACCATGCTGGGTTTAGGGATGAGGGGATATCTGAGCCCAATGTTGAATGTGTGGCCCGTGCTACGTAATAGCAATACTAACAATGAAAATAAAGACAATAGTAGTACTCATACTAGTAGTAGTAAGTAAGAACTGATGTAACCAGAGCTACAATACTACCCATCTAAGGCCAGAAGCCGAGTTTGGGAGCCAGGGACAGATGGTGATCTCTCAGCCCTTGTACTGGTGCTCAAGTGGGAATGAATGATATTTTAGAGATCAATTGAAGGACTGTTCTAGGGATCCGCCCACAACTCATACTGTTGATACTAAAAAAACCCTGCATGACTGCATGACCTTACTATACTATAGACTATAGCACCATACTGCACAAAGTATGAGAAACCTGTAGCATCCACTGTAGGTTTTGAGCGCCGCGGATACTAGCGGGTTCTAAAGCATGAAGCCTTCCTGCTTTCCACGAAACTTGCTGTTTTGGTGGACGAGCTCTTCTTGTGGCAGTTGCGCAAGAAGTTGTGAGGTTTGAGGTCGAGGTTTGAAGTCTTCTGGTAGGTACACATATTCGAGAAGAAAGGCTCTATGCGGAGATTGTTATGGCCCCTTTCTTCGCCAAGAAAGATAAGCGGATATGGGATTATGTCAGGATTCTGGGGATCCCCAAGTACTAGGCTAAGTTTCTATGGGAGTGTTTCTGGGGAACCCCCGTGTATGGGAACTGGATTTGGTACACAAACTCCTGGCTTGGAAAGGCTCACCTGTCCGAAGCGAAAAATGTAGTCAGTGTTCCAAGCGACCTGGCAGCAAGATGCGCGGATTTGTCGATGCTAACAGAAGTAACAGGATTGGAGGTTTCTCAGCAGTGTCTCTAAAGGCTTCTTTAAGAATTATCCTCCAGAAGGTCCAGAATTTTCTCGCTTCCACTGCCAACTTGGAGAGAAAAGGGCGGGATTTCGCACACAGGTGCATGGAGAACTACAACTGCCGTGACGGGTTTGGGGTGTGAAGAAAAGGTGGCGGGCACTTTTATGGGGGTACATCTGGTTTCAAAGCGCGGACTGACTCAAATAGTGCTGTCCATCCAGAAGTGAATACTTGGTCTGGGCTCTATGTAGTAGTTTCCATAAACAGGGGACCCCAACACAGAACCCCAAATAAATACCAAGATCCTCATTATGAGAGGGACCCCAAAAAGGTACCCGAGTCTTGGGAACCGCCCCATATTGCAAACCAAGATCCCTGGGCGGAATACGCGCGACCTACTACGAGCTCGATGCTTAGCGCACCCAACGATGGGGGGGTTCGGATTGAGGGTTGGTATTGAGAACTACAAAACAAAAAATGAGGTTTGGTGTAGAACCATGTGCAACTATGGAGAAACTTGTGCTGGAAATCCTTATGGAGCATGCAGTGGAAATCCTTCAGTTGCCCGCCTTATCAGCTAAGGCGCGGCGTGTGCTGGCTACTGAAATGTCACGATAGCTTACGTAGAGCTTTGATGACGGCGTCTTGTGGAGCATTCCTTATATCCCCTTGTCTGAAAAGCCAACTCCTGCTTGAGTACTGCGATGCTGAGCAAGCTGAAATTGTAAGTCTTCTGTTGTAAACGGGTCACTCAGAACGCTTTCATCCAGCACTGCCCGGCAACATCAAGCCGCGCAATTTTCCGAAGGCAGCGATTCAATCATCCAGATCCACAATATCTTGAGGTGTACTGGCCAAATTGCAGGCCCACTGGCTATTCTTTGGACGATGGCATGGCGAAGGAGAAGCTGGGCCATCAGGTGCCGCAGATGTGGACCGTGCCCGCTTCCTCGACCTGCCCCCGCCCCGGTGGCGCTTCCAAGGCCTCCTGCATCAAGGCCTTCACGACCATGGCCGTTTCCTTTGGGTTTCGAACGCGCAGTACGCGAATCGACGGATACCCGTCGCACAACTCTCCAAACTGAGCCTGAATATCCTCTGCAAAAGTCTTCACTCCAACATCACAATCGTCTGACTGCCCTTTATCACCACGCCATTCAGCATCAGTTGCTTCAATGAGAAGCAGTCGCCCAATGTAGCCTTCAGCATCCTTCAATCTGCAAAGTTGCGAGCTTAAGCGTCCATCTGCTTGAGAAACGAACAAATCTTGAAAAGTCTTCCTTTCGATCAGAAAGCGACCCTACCATCTTCCACAACTTCAAAGTCAAGGTGATGGTCTGGGTAAGCGCGGTCGAAGGAATTGTCTGGCAAGAAATCCCGCATCTGTTGTCGCAACGCCTGCGTGTGTTGCTCTCTCCAACACATCCTCAACAGGATGGAGCGACCCCGACCTTGCAGCAAAGCGGCGTATCTCAAAGCGAGGTGCCCTTGGGCTTGGGGACCCTGTAGAAGGTTTTCTGGGAACTACAGGGGGTTCTGGGGAACCTTCTACAAAAAAAGCCCGTGATTATACGAGACGTTGTAACTTTGCATTCGGGATGCAGCAAAACTGCAACTCAATCTACAGTCCCAAAACGCTGGATGAGCAAATCTTATGCAGCTGCGATTGCATTAGGATGCCAGCGTGCCAAGAACCTAGCAGAGTAAGGCATCAGGCACGTATAACGTATCAGTCTGAGTTGTCTTGGCTCAACTTGGAGCATGTTGACTCTGTGAAGAAAGCATGCTGGCAGGAAAGTCAGAAGCTGAAAATCAAAAGGCAAAAGGCGAGGCCTGAATCACAAGGCTCCATCAGAGGGCTGATATGCCAAGATAATACATAACACACTTCCTGGGCAAGCCATGCAGAAACCATGCCAGGAACTACCCGGGGCTTCCAGGTGTTTTTGGGAGCACAAAGGCTGCCAGCTTGCGTTGACCCAGATAGCAGCACGAGCTAAATCACACAATCAGATGACAAGAAGATGAGTCTGTGCCCCTTCCCGCCTTCCACAGCAGTGCGTTGCACCCGCGAAGCAGGCAGCGGCCGAGCCTTTGGCACTGGGACTTGCTGACCTGAAGTGGTGCGAGCCTCGGATGTGCTTGGTGGCCTCTGCCCATGTCGCTCGAGGAACTCCTGCTTTGCATCTTTAAGCGAATTACGCAACATATGTTGCTCGGCTGCGGTGAGCTTCTCAAAGCCTTTCAAGTCCTCGCACTCGCGCAAGCCTTTGGTGTTAGCACGGCGGCGCTGTCCAAGCCACTCAAAGAAACACTTGTCATGATGGCGCGAACCAATGGGTCTGTTGCCCTGATTGGCAACCAGCGCAGCGCCTCCGTCGATCCGGAGAGATCCGGCACGGATGTCCTGCTTGCACAAGGTACATTTGGACCGATTACTGGGTGCTGGAAGGACCTGCCAATATCCAGCGTCGTTGTAACCTTCATGCGCATGATTGTCGATATCCTCCACATCCCCTCCTTCAAAATACCGGCGCACGACATCCATGACAGCCCCACCAAAATATCGACGCCCTTCGCACTCCTCAGCAGTCTGAGGATCATCAGTCCCAAGTTCAGAGATGGCATTTCCGAGAGCCCGCTTCATGTTTGTGCTGGTCCCAGGACTGTTCCTCTCTTTTGCTAAATACTTTCGCAGGCCCGTCCGCGTTGATACCACATCAAGCGGCCGTGCAGGCGCAATGCTTATGCACTGGATCAGTTCTGGCCGCGTGTTGAAACGTCTCCAGATTGAAAACTCCATCAAGCTTCGTGCGGCTGCTGGAGGTCTTGCAGTAAGCTTCTAAGTTCTGTCATCCTGCTGGAATCAACATGTCTGCTTCGAGAGCATACAAAAAAATCCACACTAAGTTGTATGCTGACATGACTCCCGTTATCACCCTTGAGAACTTCATTGCCATCACGGTTCAGACAACTGATAGATTTGCACACCTGGCATCCCAACATCTACATTGTCTTGAGCTCGCACCTTGACCTTGCGTGTGCAGTATGTTCGTCAAGCGCAATGCCAGCAAACTAGAAGATTTTCTCGAGCGTCCAACTTGTGCCAGTACATATCCAAAGCCTCTTGCCGAGGTTTATACATGCAGCGAAGCAGGGAATCGACAAAAAGCTGGAAGCTTGTGTGGTTCTGCTAAGAAAGGCCAGCAAGCGTGCACAACGAAGCATGATCCGGGGACAGCTAACTGCATAGACATCACCAATGGGTAGCTAGTTTGAACGTGAAAACTATTCGGAAAATATTCAGATGTTGAGATGCTTGTGTATTCTTAAGGAAGGCTGCCGGCCCCTATAGGATACAAGCAAAACCTCGCCCCAGGCCTGAATTCGCTGGGCAAGCGCATGTCGGTTCTCACAGGACACCTGGCACTTGCACCAGGCTTTGTGAAGTTGAGCAGCGGGACCTAGGAACCTTTGGGGTATGTAGATAAGGTATCTATAGATTTGTATGTGTTGGGGCTAGGTGCGTCTTTGCAGGCCCTTCAAGAAGGCGCCGTTTCTTGTTGTAGCCATGTTTCTTGGTTTAAACTTCCCGCAGCAATCTACCTACGCTTCCAGACATGTTCAACTGTTTTCAATGCCTGCACCCAGGCAGCCAGTGCTGCGAAAATGGTGACAGTCTTCTTCTGTGACGTTTAAAATTTTCGGGCTCCAATGAAGCAGACTGTTCCTAGGACTTTGGGGCCTCTGAAGACATAAGCCTAGGACACCGTAAATATGAGGAGTTTCAATTTCAAGCAATCCCATTGAAATATCAAACGAACCCTAATCCCGAAGCCTACACCCTAAACCCTGCGCCTCACACTGAAAAACAGAAATCCACATCCAAAACCCAAAGCCGTAGGAAAGGCGGATCTGAGCTCATCACGAAGAGCCGCTCGCTCTTCCACGCCAGTTTCCCGGCCTCACCTGGGCGCGTTCCAAACAAGGGTTTAAGGCGTATAGACTTTGAGATGTAAGGTTTCTTGCAGTGTTGTGCAATGATTGGGGCGTGATACGTAGTTTTCCAGCTTTCGTGTTTACAGCCCCTTCAATTGAAGGTTTAGAGTCAAAGGTTTTTGGATGCGAGGTCCTGTAAGGTCCGGGTCTAGGGCTGATGCTCTAAGCTTGGGTAAACTCGCTGGTGCTTAGGAGGGAATGGGGGAATGGATTATGGGGATTATTCTTAGGGATTATATAGGGACTACTATAAGGATCCATTCCCCCATTCCCTCCTAAGCACCAGGGAGTCTTGGGTGTCCGGAAGGTGTCCTTTCAGGGATCATGCGTCTCCCGCTCCGCTCGTCATGACAGGACAACTACTAGGGTTTAGGGTTTAGGATTTAGGGTCAAGCCTTCTTATGAGGAGTTGGTTTCTGCGGGCCATATGGGAGAAAAAGAATGATGCACAGATATTGGGGGCGGTTTCCCAGAGAGTCGTGCTGGTATAGGCAAGGAGGATCCTTGATTTCGGAACCTCCCAGGTCTTTGTAGGGCAAGCCTGGCGAAGCCTCACTAATTCTGGACTGGCTGGGGAAGGCTTGCGAGCCTTCCACCATTTTGGTACATAAAGGCCCCCAAATCCTGGAAAACGGAAACTTTTGCAAAACATAATATGAGCTATAGTCTAAACTCCTAGTATCCCCCTGGATAACCGGTATAATAGTCCCCTGTATAATCCCCTATATATCCCCCTTGTAAGGGGTTTAGACAACGGCTCAACATGGTATATTATAGAATTGTATAATATAATATAGTATATTCTGGTATATCATGATAGATTATGGTATATTATGGTATACTCTGCAATTAGTGGCTTCCACTGTGCCCCCGTGAAGCCCTTCATCCTCGTGCTATTCTACCACGACCTCACAGCCAGGGCCCTTGCTGAGCTCGAGAGCCATGTCAGTCCCATTCTCTGAATCCTGCAAACCCTCCCTGGAACGGACATGACAAGTGAACAGGGCCCCCTAGACAGATAGATAGATAGATAGATAGATAGCTAGATAGATGGCTGGACAGATAGATAGATAGATAGATAGAGAGAGAGAGAGAGAGATAGACAGATAGATAAATAGATATATACATATGTAAAGATAGAGATAGAGAGAGAGAGAGAGAGAGAGAGAGAGAAGAGAGAGAGAGACAGACTAATTAAGGTCTTTGAAAGGGGGGCTGTATGGAGTTTTGGGGGAGCATAGGATGTCGGAAGACCCGGGCAGTCATTGCATTGCAGGGGACGGGGACATACCGAGCATTGGGGGATCGTGAAATGGTTATGCTACCTGCTGCTTGGAAAGAAAACGAAGATGCAAACTACTGCAGGTTTGGGGGTCGTATGTCGGCATAAGGACGACTGAAAGATTCATTCTCTCGTTGCCTACTTACAAACTGAAAGGCTACAGCGTCAGGGTTGTGGAGGGGCGGCCCCCATAGCTGTGAAGAGAATTCTGTAAATGTCTGAAGCACTGAGCTGCACAGCGTCATGTGGTACCTGCCGAACTACGCGCATGTCAACCAAAACATGCCAACCACTCAACCCCGTACTGCTGCTCAAGGAGAATAATCACTGGGAGATAGGATGAGGACTTCGTTAACACATGGCAAACACACCGCTACTAAAGTTTCGCAGGTGATAGAAGCTTTAGTATCTGGAAACGTGTTCGGAGTCTTGCGGTGGTTCGTGAGATGAAGAGCGGAAACTTCCACTACCTGCTGCACTTGCCAGGGTTCCAGAGAGATGTCCACAAGCCAGTTGTTTCACCATAGCCTGTGAAAGCATAAACCTCCACGTAATCCCCAAAGATCCCCTCCCCTATACTAATACCTCTTATTCGCTCCACACCCCCATGAAGCCCTAAACCGGAAGCTCTAGACCCTACACCCTGTAAGAGCCCTTGCACGGCTCATGTGACAAAATGGGCGCAGCTGGTCCGGGATGGGCTGCCCAAGCACCAACTTATGGTTGCCAGTAGAGAGTGAAGGAAGGGAAAAGAAAATGGAAACTAGAACATTGCTGTGGCTCGCCAGGACCATACTCATCATGAATATGAATATGTATATATGTGTATATACATACATATATATATATGCATGGTTTGAGGTCTAGGGTTTGGGGACTCAGCAGGGCCATGATAATTATGATGGGGATCCATTCCTTCGTTCTCTACTGCACACCGCTGAAGCCCCCTGTCTGTTTTGTTAAAACCGACTTTGCCTTCGAAGCCCCAAACACTGCCATGGAAACAGAAAACTGAATAAGCTTCCGACTTAGGGTTGAGAACCTTAAACCCTGAACCCTAAACCCCAGACCCTAAACCCTAAAACCTAAACCGTTCAGCTTGAGGATTAAAAGTTTAGGGTTGAGAGTCCAATCCCCAACATCTGCAGCGCTCCTCGGCCATGGACTTGATGAGGGCAAAAAAGATCTGTCCACCTATCACTAGGTTTAGGGCGTCTGGGGTTTAGGGTTTAGAGTTTAGGGCGTCTAGGGTTGAGGGTTTAGGGTCTAGGGTGTTCAGGGTTTAGGGTTTAGGCCGTTTAGGGTTGATGCAGACAAGAGATTACTTAGTGCGGGCGTCGTATTGGGCTATGGCTCGACATTTGGAGGCTAGCTTTAGATTTTAAAGCTCACCACTCATTTAATTCGCGTACAAGAAAATTAAAAGACGATTTTCCAATTTGACACCGGGTGGTGCTGATGGAGTAGTGGGGGTTGGATTGTCCCCTGCACTTGTACCTGTTGCTCAAGCAAAAGGAGTCTTACTCTACGTTGGGGACTAGAATGTCCTATTCACATTGCGGGTTCCTTTGACCCTGAAGCCCCACAACCTCATAGTGAAGATCACATCCCATAATTCATATACCTATGCTATACATCTCACCCTCTAAACTGCCAAGCACTGCATCACAACATCTTGAACCCCCAGGCTACCCTTCCCCACCCAAACCCCAAAACCAAAACCCCTAATCCCATGGAAGCGAACAGGCCTCGCTAAACACACCAGAATCCTTTATGGATGATTACCGAACTACCCCCCTCTACTACCCTGCCCAGGTTCCTAGCTGATTACGCCTATTTAGGGTTAATGAGTGTGAGTTACAACGAATTAGTTGGGAACCCTAGGGTGGGTAGAAGAATGGGGTGGATAGCAGGACCCATAAATCTCTGTAAACCCGTACTCCATGAACTCTAGGTGAAGCCAATCTACACCCCCCAGCCCCCAACCCGGCCCCAAAAAAACCCTCAACCCTACAACTTAAACCATAAACCGGAAATCCTAAATCCTAAATCCTAAACCCTGAATCCTAAACCCTAAATCCTAAACCCTAATGCCTAAATCCTAAACCCTAAATCTTAAACCCTAATGCCTAAACCCTAAATCCGTAGGAGGCCCAGGTTTGCCTGCATCGCTCGGGTAGAGCCTTGCTGTACTTCAAGGCTGGGGGCGGGAAAGCTAGGTTTGATGCGTTTAGGTAGGGTTTAGGGTGTAGGGTTCAGAGTTTTTTGTTTGAAGCCGCCGGACTTTTACGCCTGCATGAACACTGGGTTCAGGGTTTAGGGGTTGGGGTTTGGGGGCTGAGCTTATGATCTACAATTTAGGTGGGCACCCCACCCTGTAATAGTTGCAATAGGAATATACGAGGACCCTAACATAATTATCATCATATCTTATAGTCTCTAATGCTGGGAGGGGGGTTCACCTAATCTCTAATGGGAGCAATGGCTAGCTGAGGGACGACGAGGCTGGTGCCAAGCCACCTACTCAAGTACCCGGAGGCCTTCAAGTACGGCGGCCCAAGAAATTTTCATTCAAGAGAAGGCAGGCTGCTTCATAACAGAGCTTTCGGGGGATAGTATATCCTACTTTCTGTTACATTGCCCATAACTTGTAAGAAGTGTATTTTGAGTAATGTTATGAATCATGATTCCTCCTTCCCTTTAAGGAAGATTCCTTGATTGCAGGGTTGCGCACCCCCTGTCGTATCTTTACGTCGAAGCACGCTTGAACCATGGAAGGTCCAAGAGGAAACTTGCCCAAGCAAATCATCACGGCACCATCCCTGCCTCAACCGGTAACAGTGCGGTTTAGGGTTTAGGGTTGGGAACTTCTCAAAAAAATACAGCTACCCTCATGTAATGTACCGCCAAGTAAGACGAGACTTGTAAAGGTAACCCCAAGAAAACAATAGTGATGGTCACTAGAAGAGATAATGGTGATTATATGAGGCTCCTCACTTATATCAGAAATCCTACTATCCTATCAAACCACTCTATTACAGGGCCGGAGTCCAAACCCTAAACCCTAATCCACAAACCCCTCGATTTGAGGCAAACCCAAACCCTAAATCCTACACCCTAAACCCTAAACCCCAAGCCCATTGAGGCAATGACCCGCCCAGATTTCGGCGGATAAGGTAGAGAGCATGCTTGCCAACGCCAAGGAAGCACCTCAGCATGATGGCATACCTCTAAAGGGGATATAGGGGTGATGGAGGGTTTAGGGCTTAGGGTTATGTTAGTGGTTCTGTAGGGTTATATAATGGTCTAAACTCCTAGGATCCCCTTAACAACCCCTATAATGGTCCCCTAAAATAATCCCCTACATAGCCCCACCTTTGAGCAGTTTAGACTCAAGCTCGGCCCCAAACCCTAAACCCCTAAACCCTAAACCCCAAACCCCAAACCCCTAAACCCTAAACCCTAAACCCCTAGACCCCAAACCCTCAATAGGATTTGGGGTGTAGGCCCGAGGTTGATGTGCTACAGGCGCGCCATGGTCAAACCCTAAAACCAATACAAGTGAGTAGCGTTTTTTTGGTGGCTGAACCTAGTAAGATAATATTCCTTATATAAAATACTGTACCCCAAAAGGAGCATATAATCTTACTCTATAATGGGTACCATAGTATCCCCAAATAAAATACTACTCAAGTGACCTGTACAGGTTCATAGTCCCCCTTAGGGTTCAGGGCTTTTTTGGTGGGGTTTTAGGGTTTAGGGTTAAGTAGATAGAACCTGGAGTATATGGGATCGTATTATGATCTTGGGCACTTCCACATTCTATCTGCTTAAAGGGGACTTCCTGTACAAAAGTATGCCTTTCAGAGACTTCAGTTCTGTCCCTCTACTCCAAGAGCCAGAGGCCTGGGCTCATCTGCCTGCAACTCCTCGCCAAAGGGGTTGAAACGCAGATGACAGGAACCGACGGATAAATAGGAATACAAACCGTAGTCAGTAGTCACCCTATGATGACTTGATATTCAGCAGCCATTCAAGTTACAGGAGACGAAAATGATTAGAAACCATACCATCGGTGTCCCTAGAACCGGGTTGTAAGCGGACAAAGTGGTTTCAAGAAACCACCATTTGTAGAATTTCAGCAGTCCCTCACCCCTCGACGGCACATGTGAAAATATCCCGGTAAACTGCACTACCAGTAGCTAGGTAGGTATACAAGTTCGTTCCCCACATAGGCACCAGAACAGACAAAAGGTTCTATCTAGCCGGGTTCTACCTCACTATTGCGTGCTGGAACCCTAGACTTACAACACTGAACCACCTTAAGTGTCGGAACCTTAGACTCTCGACCATAGACCCTGGACCCTACATCCCCAACCGGGCTGCTAACCCCAAATCCTAATCCCCTAACGCCTACAACCCTAAACTAAGGTAGGTTCGCGGGCCTGTAGAAGTTGGGCTTCTATAACTTCTACAGCTTTATCGACGGTATCGGGATTATACAGGGATTAGACAACACTCAGGGGGAAGTACTCACAAATTACAACAACTTTGGAATCTGTGCCTGTGGGCTCCTACAGCTCCCAATCAATAATCTATTTGATTCCTTAAACCCAAAGACCACCCTAAACCCAACTACTAAACCCCAAACCCTAAACCCTAAACCCCCTAAACCCTAAACCCTAAACCCTATGCCGCTTTAGATCTGAAGTTGGCGGAGGCGCCATACGTCGTGGCCAGCACCTCGGAAGTTCACCTGGCCCGGGCCCCTTTACTGGGGGTTAGAAGGGAATAAGGCAATATCTTATATACATATATATATATATACATCTATAGGGTTTAGGGTTAGTAGGGAGTAAGGGAACACATCAAATAGGGATTATGTTCCCTTATTCCCTACTCAGACTCACCAGCAAGTTAAGATTTGAGGGCTTGCTGGGCTTTAGGATGGGTTTCGGGTTTAGGGTTTGCTGGGCTCACCATTAGCACTACCACTACCAGTACCACCACCACTACCACAACCACCAGCACCAATACCACTACGACTGCCAGTGCCAGTACCAGTGCCAGCGCCACAAGTAGCACTACCACTACAAGTACAGCAGGAACGCGGTGACCGACGACAGCCACGGCGATGCTGTCGGCGCTGGCGACGGCGACGACGACGCAACTACAATGACAACAATGACGACTGCGGCGGGGGCAACGATGACGATGCGCGATGACGGCAACCACGACGACGGACCACCACGACACCGCCCACCACGACAACGAACACGACGACCACAACCGCCACGAGGACCATGACGACCAGGACGCCCGACGAGGACACAAAAAGACTACGTACTATGACTGCTAGGGGGTCGCAACGGCAATGACGCTGCTGTCAATTACTGGGGGCCGCTCCACTATGCCTTCGTAAAAATACCCATTCGAACTTCCTGCGGTATTGGAAAAGCCTGAAATTGTGCCGGTCTTGCCAGCTCGAAATAGCGCAGGTGAGCTTTTGTTCGCACTGCCTGGGCGGCGGTGAAGTTGCTGAAGTTTCAGGGTTGAAGCCGTAGTTGCGGTACATGCCAAAACAAGCGCCAGCGTCTTGATCAAAAACGTAAGGAAAACAAAGTACGTTAGATGTTGGGACCCGCCCACAAATCAATCCCACTACAAAAAACCTAGGGCACCACATACGCGTACTTGCCAGGGCTGCGGTCCGTTCTTGACATCTCCATATACAGGGGAATCTGCCACTGTGCCCACCATATGAGCTATAGTCTACACTCCGAGCGTCCCCCTTAGTAAGCCCTATACTATTCCCCTACATAATCCCCTGTAAACCCCCAGCTGACTTGGCCCATACCCCAACCTGCTAGTCTCTCCGCACTCAATCCTAAACCTGAGCGCTCAGTCCTGAAGCCTGAACCCTTGTCCTGAATCGCAAGCTGCAAGCCTTTCAAGCCGTCTGCACTGGTGGGTTTCTGGGCTACCAGCTAGCGCCTGCAGTGAAATTGGGTCTGCTGACATCTGCTAGCTCCTGGTACACAGAAATTTCGGTATTTAGGGCTCAAGGTTTGGGATGTGTATGTCGTGAGGACTATGGGCAACGTATAACATGGTGTCTCTGGCGATTGTAAAGAAACTGCGGAAAGTATGCAACATGAAGATGACGGGAAAGATATCCGGGTTCTGAGGACCCCTAACAACAATATTCCCCGGACGTATCATGGTAGCAAAGTGGAATCTGGAATCTTCGTTACTAGGGGAGGTGTTTCAAGGGCATACAGAACCGCTCGAGTTCAGAGCTAACAGGGTGGCGCGGGAAGCATCGCTGTGCAGGCATGGAATGAAACCAGCAAGGAGCACCGGAACGGGAACGCAAGAAACACGTTGGCAAGGATTAAGGGTCTAGGGTTTAGG
>CAJNIZ010045695.1:0-22471 GCA_905231905.1 Symbiodinium pilosum | reverse complement strand
ATAGTATACTAGGGTAATCTAGGTTACATAGGGTTTAGGGTTTAGGGATAATGGAAAAGAAAATGGAAACTACTATAGTATATTAGGGTTATATTGGGTTACATAGGGTTAAGGATTTAGGGATAATGGAAAGAAAATGGAAACTACTATATTGGATTAGGGTAATCTAGGTTATATAGGGTTAAGGGTTTAGGGATAATGGAAAAGAAAAAGGAAACTACTATAGCATTTTAGGGTTATATCAGGTTATAAAGGGTTTAGGGTTAGGGATATTGGAAAATGGAAACTACTGTAGTATACTAGGATTATATTGGGTTATACAGGGTTTAGGGTTTAGGAATAATGGAAAATGGAAACTACTATAGTATATTACGGTCATATTGGGTTATATGGGGAGAATGGAAACTACAATACTGGGTTCTGTTGGGGTTATAGTTGGGATAAAATAGGAGAATCTGGTTTTATAGGGGTAAAGGAACAAGAACATGGGGGTTCTATCAGGGTTTTATAGGTTTTGAGCCCCCTCCTTTTCAGGGTCCCGGGCTTCAGGGCCTGATGTTTGCTTTCAGAATTCTGCGTTGAGGGGAGTTTGTGGAGGTTTGGTCAAGACATGCAAATACAAAAGCTACACTGTCGCCGAAGAGCATGTCACACTCACTGATGCCTGAATCCTGCTTCACGCAGGCTGCAACGTGCATCCCGTCTCCTTCGCCCTTGTCATGAAGATCCGCGAAATGGTAGCAAACATCATTAATATCAGCATGATTTACTATGAGCATTTTCCATAGTCTATCCTTATGACTAAAGCTGATACTAGTCGTAGCCATAGACAAGTCAACCCACTAGCATAATGGTCCTGCTAAAGTAGTTCTACCCTCATGTAGAAACTGGTAGCTGCACTAAGGCACTAAGGCTACGTAAGATCACTGCCATAGAAAAGTCATGATCATGGTGAACACCCTTCCCGTGCGCTGCCTGCGTGTCATCCCACCCCAAGTAGACCCACATGGTCGGGTCACAGCACTCGTCCACCTGGCAGTAATAGTACATGCCAAGGGCAACATGTGATGACTGCCTGTCGATACCAAGTACCAAGGTTTAAAAGCATGTTTGGACTATTTTGCATGAATGGCTCTTGTTGGTCATGGGGACCTCTGCATTTCTATTGCCATTATATGCTTCTGCAACACTAGATTCCGAAATCAAATCTCAAACCTCCTGCAGTGCCTGGCACTTGTCCGTCTTGCACAGCCCTGTCTTGTTCGCCGGTTTGGCCACAAAGCCTCTGCAAATGGAGGTATTGACTCACGTAAGAAGCTCCTGAAACACGGAAGCCTCGTCTTCAAGGGATATTCACTTCACTAGCACTGCAAATTTCCGACACAGCTTTTATCGACTTTCAAGAGACTAACGAAACAAGAATCACCCGTAAGAGCAGCAGTTTCTGGCTCCATGCTGTGCTAATGCCCCTGAGATGGATTGATATAAAATTGCGTAATGCAAAGTGGTTCCATACCCTTGGCGCCTCCAGGGCAGGTAGACTGCTTGCAGGAGGCCCGAGCGATTGTGGTTGTAGTGGTGCTTGTAGAAGTAGAGGTGCTGGGGGAGCCACTGGAGGCACTTCCAGAGGCAGAGGTGCCGGGTGAGGTGCCCCCAGTGCTACTGGAGGAGGTGGAGGAGGTGGAGGAGGTGGAGGAGGAGCTTGTGGTGTTTATAAAGCCTGGTTGCTGCCAGAATGGTGTCTTCGCAGCTCCGGTACAGGTCACCGGATAGTGCGCCAGCTTGTCTGGCTGCGAGGTGACGGGAGCGACCACACTACCTGAGCCAAGGCTTGCACATCTACCCCAACTTGTAGTTTACATTTTCTTTTCCAATATCCCTATATGAGGCAGCGTCAAAATTACTTGTTTGTTCTCTCTTGGTTTTTGAACTACGCGTCCCCTATCGATTTCCACGTTTTGGGGATCTTCTCTTAACCCTCGCTTAATTGAAATAAGCCTATAGTTGTTGGACGTCCCCTATCGATCTCGGGGATTGTTGCGCGACAACTACCGCCTAGACTAAATGAAGTAAACGGTAATTTTGACCGTGACTCATATAATCCCCATATTCCCCCTTCATTATTATCATACCCCTAGCACTCCAAAGGGTTCAGAACGTTCAAGGGCTATCTACACGTCGTCAGATGACATGCTATTGTGATAAAGTTCCGTCGTTGTGACCCATGCGGGAAGGACTGCTCTGGGCCCTTGGGCATCAAAGACGGAAAATATAATATAGAAATTCGTGCGGTACCTATGGCAACTAGGGCCATCACATTACGGATCTCCACGAAGGCGGCAAAAAACTACGCGTCGAGAACACAACACAGTAGCCAAAGTACCGTCTGGACAGTGGGTGGAGGCGAGGCTGTCCTTGCTTTCATCACACCTAAGCTCCAAGCTCATCAGCACAAACCACAGCTAGGGGTTTTATAGGGGCTACATGGGGGTTTTATAGGGGTTATACGGGGGTTATATAGGGGTAATATTGGGGAGATATAAAGGTTATATAGGGACTATATTAGGCTTGAAACCTCAACTTGCCTGATTGCCTGCGGCCTGTTTGCTGTACATACGGCTTTGATAAGAAGGCTCCCGACTCCAAAGGCATGCAAGGTTCAACAGATGCACTTGTTAGCAACAGCATGTCCCAGCTTGCTGAAGAGTTTCTCTGTAATCCTCTGGGCAAATGAAATGCCCTACCCCGCCCCCAGGAGAGGATTACAAGCTCATACGAACCCCAAATCTAACCCTCCAGCCAACCCTTCATCCAGTCTAAGCCCCCGGCGGGCAGCCCTGCGCCCTGGTGCAGGCCTCTTCAAGGCTTTGGGGCTTTAAGCCAAAACAAGCAGGTTATGCAAACGTGGGCTGTAGAAGCTAGGGCCCAAAACATGAAACCCCAAACTTCTGCATCTCTGGATGTTGGGTTTGGTGAGTTGCGGCGGCTCTGGGGTAAACCCTAATCCCTAAACCCTAAATCCTATACATCCCATTTCTCCCTATAAACCCCAAAGGAATCTCTATAGCAACCCCTAAATCCTATATAATCCCGATATTAACCTACGATAACCCCCATATATACCCACTTTAAACCCTGGTGCCTCCTTGCTGCGCAGCTCGCAGGTTTGGCTGCGAGCCTGGTACCTTTCAGTTCATGGGGTTATATGAAGCTTACTTAGAGGTTAGATAGGGGTCATATAAGGGCTTTATAGGGGTTATATAGGGGTTATATAGGGGCTATATAGGGGTTATATAGGGGTTTATAGGGGTTTTATTGGGATAGTGGAAAGAACAAAGGAAACTACTATTTCACCAGAAGAGAAAGGGAACCAGGATTTTGAGGGTGTCGGAGTGCGCTGTTTTTAGGTAGACAGGATTCAGGGCTTAGGTGCCATGTGTTCGCATCGATGCTAACAAGCTGACGACTTAGGGATGTAAGAGATACATGAAGATTCTAAGCCTGCACGGATGAGATATGGGTCATGCGTGGATACTGACTTGCTTGGAGATACCACAGCCGGGGTGCTGGGCCAGACTTGCTTAGAAAAGAAAACCTTTGCTCCCGCAGGGAACGTCCTGATCAATTACACCTTCTTGCATCGAGCTACGCATCAAATGTCGGCTGACTTTTCTTCGTTCTGGCATGCATCAACCTCTTCCTTCATATGCTTTGTGATTTCGTGCTCTATCAGCGCCTAAATGGAACCTGAGTGCAGGTAGCAGATTCCCTACCCTTGCTACGCTTTGACATGCAGGTGTGTTGATGACGGGCAGCTTAAAATTTTAATCTTGGTGCCGCTCCACCTTCGCCGTCTACGTAGCTCATCCAAAAGCAGCCAACCCTCGCAGCAGCATCAACCAGGGACGAACAGATTGATCTTCAATCAGCCCCACGCATCACCACAAGATTGCGGGCAGGCTATGTCGAGTCGAACCTCTGAGTGCAAAACCTCCCCGACTAGGAACCTTGCTTGTGCTCCTGCATTCTGAAATCTGCAAACCAAAGCCACAGAACTGCAAAACTTCTACCATTTCCGTCAGAAGTATCACTTCGCTGTTGACACATGTGCTTGTCTCATGGTTGCCTGAGATTTCTTGGGTTTAGGGTTTAGGGTCTCCTTCTCCTTCTAAGTTGTTAACCGATCGACACCATCACCATCATCGACAAAACTGCCTCAGCTAAACCTTAAATAGTAGTTTCCATTTTCTTTTCCATTATCCCTCTGTAACCCTAATATAACCCTATAACCTCTATATAAGCCCTATAGCCCCTAGTCATGATGATAACCATCCCTCCCTGGCGCACTGCACGGACTTGCAGCTCTGGTCTTGGTTGCAGATGGCCCGGCAAGCAGCCAAACTTGCTACACCTGCGTAATATGCCAGGCAATTCCACACATTCAGAATCCAATCATCACTTCCCACTTCCGTAAATCACTACCACACCCTAGCATCATGTCTCCAAGTGTAAAGTCTCTTGTTCAAGGGCCTCCAGAAAACGGGGGTCCCTCGTGAAGGCTCCCTATGATAAGCCTTATACTGTTAACATGATTTGTTGGGTGTCTACGCACAGGCCTGGTAAGACATGAACACACATTGTTGCTGACTTTTCAGAAGGACTTTCAGCGAGGCCGTGGCCCCGCAACCTGAGGCAACCTGTGTGGTGTTTCCTCACATGATGGAGCCCTCAGTGACCCAAAAAGAAAATAAGGAGTCAGCCCTCCGAATCCCGATTTTGAACAACCCGTATGTCAGGAACCCGATACGTTCAGGAGCTAACCCCTAAACCCTAAACCCTAAACCCTAAACCCTACTGACATGAGCTGGGAGTTCAAACTGTCGAGACGACAGTAAGGGGCATGGGTTTGGAGCATGCTGAATGGCAGATTGAAACATTTCTGCTGCATGTAACAGAGAAGCTGATTAAGACACATCCCCCAAAGCTAAATCTGAACTCCTAGTGTCCCCCTTACTAAGCCCTAAATTACTCCCCAATATAGTTCCCTGTACAAGTCCCCCTTCAAGGAGTTTGGATTATAGCTCTTCAGGCGGCCGAAGAATTTGATTGCCAACATCCACAAAGGAGTCCGGCCTGTCTTGGTGGAGAGGATGTCGAATGGGCAGTGGAGTTGTTGTGGCTGTGACCACGCCAGAGCCTCAGCGATTGGAAAGCCAAATGGACAACCACATGGAAAATGAACTGGATACCAGGGGGTTAGAATGCTTGCTGGCTGCTGGTAGGGAGCGAAGGAATGGAAAAGAATATGGAAGCGATTGTACTCTTGAAGATATAGGGGCTACTATAGAGATCCATTCGTCCACTCCCTACTAATAACCAGTAACACAAGTCAGGTCTTCCAGATCTTGCATTTTCTCGCGCAGCACCGCATTCCTACTCGCAACGTCACCCTGCACAGAGGCATGACGCCACCAAGAACGGATGATTCTTGACAGCCCAGTGAAGTTGTGGTGGCGGTCGCCGATAATTATGGGCAAGAATTGCCCCGCTGTGACTTGGAGCTCTTCTCAAAGCTGAGGCTCAACATCATGCAGGCCTAGGGGCTTCGGAGAACTGGGCCAGAAGGTGATCCAGATCTGCGTCAGTCAACGCCTCAAGGAAACTGAGTCTCAGATGGCTGTGGGCACCCTGATCTCCTAGATCCATCTGAGCTTTGATGCCACGAGATCATGGAAAATGCTAGCTGTTCTGGGGCGAGGACGCCATCCCAAAGCTGCACCTGGGCTGTGCGGGGTGGCCGTTGCCATGCGGCAGCTCTACCTTCATCTAGCTGGGAGTTTTATGCAAATATAAGTTTTACACAAACATATTTTTCTTCTTGGCATAGAAGCCCCCCAGAAGCGAAAATACTCACATGGATTCTTGTGCGTCATGTCCTTGGTGACAGCAAGGCAGGTTCACCTGTCCTCAACTGGCCATCCTCGCTGAGTTGCCTTTGAGAAAGATGGGGGTTTCCAAAAAGAGAAGTTCCCAGCATGCACCCCAATACAGTATACTATAGTACAGTTTAGTATATTACAATATATCATAGTATATTATAAAGTACTCCTTACTACAGGATTTCATAGGGACTCCCCATGTTTCGGAAGATCACTCCGAAAAGTCTGAACCAGCACCAGGCGCCCCTGAGACGTCTCCGACGAAGCCCGGCCGCTTGGACCCCGGGACAAATCCCACGTGGACTGGCGCGCTGCCTTGCTCAAACAACTCCCCCTTAAGTAGATAGAATATTAGGGTTGTATAGGGGTTATATTGGGATAATGGAAAAGAGAATGGAAACTACTATTTAGTAGTGCTTCAGAGGAATCTAGATCCTCTAAGTCCGTATCCAGGGTGATGTAGTGTTCTCTATGGGTAAGTAGACGGACTCTCATTGGACCAACTAACATGGAGAGGGATGCTGGTTTCTGAGAGCAGGCTGCGCTTGACGGACCCTGCACTTGTCAAAGCCAATGGGGAATGATGGTCATGATGAAGGGCTCAATACTACGAGTAAGATGCTTGATTGCTAATCCTCCCCCATAGTGTTAAGCCTCCCCACCCGCGCTAATATTAAGTACTCCTAATATAATGCAAGATGTCTTGAATATCAGGGGGTGGTGAGGGGGTTAATATTGGGGGAGAGGATTACCTATCCTTGACCCTTCACTGAAACTTTACTGTAGGCTTCGGGTCTCTCCCAGCAACCTGGCTTATGCAGGACCGTACTTGGAGTCCTTCCACTTTGTTAGACATACTCACCCATCATGCTTATATATAGCTGCCCTGAAAAAGAGGCTACTTGGCCCTACCCTTCATGCAAGATCACAGGCAGCAATTGCTCAGCAACATTTGAAAAAAAAAAGAGCTGTACATCAGCAACCCTAAATCCTAAACCTGCCCAGCTGCTGTTTGAGATTGCATCATCAGCCCACAGCAGCTCCTCAGTGGTTTGGGACTTAGGAAGGACAGGGCAGGGAGACAGGGAAAGCAGGCAACCCATCAGCCAGCCAAGAAGTTCAGACCAAGAAGCAAAGGTGAATCACATGCGAAAGCGATCAAACTCATGCTGCTGGAATACTCTGCACAACTCTTTAGACCGTAAGTCAGTAAGCAGTAAGTGCCCCTTACAATGGATTTGGGCTGCCCAGAGGGTGCACAGAAAGGGTAATGTCTTTGCACTTGTGGTATGGGTTGCGCCCCAGATCGTGTGATTTGCGCTTAGCTTCATCAGCGGCCGATGTCGTGCAGCAGATCTCGCCGTTGACAACCAGCTCGATCTGGATTCCGTCGTAGCGCACCTCACAATCAGAGACCCTGGTACTACTGGATACGTGGATCCAGAAAGGACCTCCATAGGCCCACACATGCTGGATGTCACTGCAGGATCTTGTCCTCGACTCAACCTTGTATCCCCTGGACCGCGATTCAAGCTTCTTGCGAAAAACAAAAAACAGCAAAGCTAGGGCGCTGATGCTGCTGCCCACTGATCCGCATAGGCATGTTGGCAAACACATCCGATGGAGGTCTGGGATGTCGAATCCTGGTAGCCCATGCGAGAAAGCGGAGGGCTTGCAAACACATGTGCTAGCGCTCTGCTGCTGAAAGCCTACCATGGTCAAAGGCAAGCCAGAATTCTTTACATACGGCTATGCTAGCATATGACCGTCCTTGAACGATCGAACCCCCAGCTGTTTCTGCGGCGTCGCGATCAGCTCCCATGCTCCAGAGTCGCCCGGCCCACCTGCACACAACATCTTACGCAAGTGTAATAGTAATAACCATAGTAATTCCAATAATACAAATAATAGTAGTAATAATAGTAATAGTAATACTAGTAATAATAGTGATAGCAATGGTGTTACAGGAAGAAACCAAAGCCATGCTTTGCAAGTCCAGCCAGACGTGGCTTCTGGATGACAAATATCCCGAGCTTTTTCGACTTTTGACCAGGCCATTGCTACTGGGGGCTACCAAGATCCCTGGCGCACACCAAGCAGCAGAGCCTGCAGAGCTACGGACGTCAAATCAAATCGTACATAGCGTACGTAAAAACAAGGTCTTGATTTTTTTGGGGGGCACTTATAGTCCCCCTTAAGTAGATAGAATGGTGCATGTGGGGATCTTATTTAACATACCCAAAGCCATATTCGATCTACTTAAGGCGACTATAAGTATTACAACGCCTGGGCATTTCCTCGCGCCTTCTTTGAGCATCACGGTCTGCTCCTGGGTCTTGTCGGTCCCGATCAGCTTGACGTAAATGACTGCCTTGGAGATCAGCAACAGTATTCCAGTCCCCTCTGCAAGTTCTACTAAACACCTCTCCCCTTGCCGTGAAACGCAATACGATGCGGGAATGTTCTTTTTCCGAACTCCAATGTCGTCCCCTGGACATGTATGCAACCTTTCAGCGGGTGACATGGCTGTCTTTAGATGACAGGTTGCTGTGAACTCGGGAGACGAGGTCCCGCCCAGCACGAGCCCCGTCTTGCCGCCCAAGTTGTAAGAATGTCCTGGCTTGAGGCAAAGCAGCTGTTGCTAAAGTTTCTGCTTAGACGCAGTCCACAAAGGCGCAGATCATAGTTCTAGGCTAGACCTTTACTACCTGCTAGTAGATCTGAAGCCATTGGACTGGCTAAACACTTGACTGGCTGAACCCATGAAGTGCTGCCAAAGTGCCACCCTCTGATGGCTGCACGGGTTCACCGTCAAACTGCACCGACCCACCAGAAGAGCCCTGGTTGGCTACCTGAATTGGCGGTCTAGATTTCAGGCATGGAAGAGCTACGTGGCACTTCTAGGGCACTGGATGCTGCTTCTAAACTCACAAGAATGTTATGCCGGACTCTTCTTCCAGGACCCCGGCAGCTGAAGCATTCGCGCCCGCGTTTGCCGCCTGGAAGCCAGTGGCAAACCTCAGACTGACTTCCCCCTTCGTCATGTCTACCAACAAAGGCTGCAACAAGACTGCAAGAGACCCCCTGCAATGGTATTTCTCAATTCGTCCGCGTCACTTCTTGCAGCAGAGATCTCCTCAGTGCTAAGACTATCAACAGGACCTCTCCTTCAACCGAGGGTTGGGGAAGCAAGCATCTGATACTTGGTGTGTTGCAGATCAATGTGGGCTCACTATGCCTGAATGGTTCTGAAGCATGATGTCTCGTAGTGCATTCTGGTCAAAGGGACTGGCATCTATCATCCATCCTGTCTTGCCAATTCGAAGCGTCGTGTGCACGAGCTGCCGCAGTCTGGAACCGTCGTCAAAGGCACTGCGTCCGTGCCACACCAAATGCCTAAAAGGATCATGCATGGGTCAGGAGCTTTGTGGGGGGCCACTTGTCGTGAAGCCTCTTCCTGTACCTCTACCTTGAGGCATTCAAAAGATTACCCCGAGGTCTCAATCGCAGCCCGAGGTTCTGCTGCACGTGTCGCAGGCTTTCGTGGCCGGACATACCAGCCGCTCTGCCGCAGGCTCCGGCTGCGGGCAGCTGCTCGGGCTCCTTGGGCTCCGGCTCTGAACATCTTGCTTTGGGGATCTCAACGATCCTGCGCTGTCCCTCACGCACCATCCAGAGGCAGGATTGTGAGAAGTTGTTATAGCACGCACGGGGGAAGGCTTGAGGACTCCTCGGGCGATCCAACTGTTAGTCTCTTTGTGGGTTTGATGTATCCAAACAACACCCAAACCCAACACCCAAGAACGTAATATCTACATATATATATATACGTATATTGGCAAGAATTTGGTTCATCATCATGGAAATTAACGAACCTACCATGGTAGACCATCTTTGTGGGCTGTTTTTCGAAAGAGCATAATGAAAGAAAAATCCCTCCTTGGGCAGGCTCTGCGGAATGGTGGAGGATCAGATGCTCAGGAGGGTTTTGGGGATTTAGGGTCTGAGGAGGTCTGAGGAGGTCTGGGAGAATTCAGAACTTTAGACGGCCCCTTAACATAGACTTTCTTGCAGCACGTGTTGGGCGGACTATTGCTATTACCATCATGCCTGGTTCAGAATTCCCGACAACAGAGGCTAAGGCAACTCAAGCAACACAGCACTGGCAGCTGAGATGCGCCGGCTTTCCAGTGCCCTTCACCTGCATCAGACTCGGCTCGTTTAGCTGAAGAGTTTGGGCTATAGCAACAAGAAGTCGAAATCCGGACAATTCCAGACGTTCAAATAGAAGAGAGCAGCAGCTAGCAATGACGACGGCTGAATGCTGCGGCATCAAGCTGATTGGTGAGGGCTCCGGGGCCTGGCAGGTCACCGACCGGGTCTCGCGGATTTCTTTGAGACCACAGGTCTGCTCGCACTCCTGCAAAGGAACTCGCCCTATGCAACAACCTTCTACATGGCAGTTGATGTGGGATTCTGCGATCTACCAAATAACATTGCTTCAGGCCGGTCCTTGGAC
Source organism: Symbiodinium pilosum (assembly GCA_905231905.1). Classification (NCBI taxonomy): domain Eukaryota; class Dinophyceae; order Suessiales; family Symbiodiniaceae; genus Symbiodinium; species Symbiodinium pilosum. Next base: position 12,013 of record CAJNIZ010045695.1, on the reverse strand, counting down.
TCATCCCAGCTCGTGTAGACCCAAGCCACGCCATTTCCAGAAGAGGTGCCGCTGGAGGTGGCATTGCTGGAGGAGGTTGTGGGCTCCTGGAAGCCTGGCTGCTTCCAGAAGGGCGTCTTGGCAACTCCTGTGCAGGTGACCGGGTAGTGCGCCAGCTTGTCTGGCTGATCCGTGACCGGGGCCACCACACGGCCTGAGCCAAGGCTTGCATTCAAGCGCGTACCCGAGACAAATCGTAGCCTGTCAATCTGCCGCAGACTTATACGGTTCCAACTAGTCATTGTTCCGTTTCGGCTTCTGTGCACATAAGTCAGACAGGCATACTGGCACAAAAGCATGAAAAGAAATCCCATGCCGGCCCGCAGACTAACATGACATCTATACTGAATTATACCGCATCTATATTTCTGACGTTCAATACTTGACTACCCAAGCAGACGGGGTCACAAATCATTCGAGCGCGGCGCACCTCCAGGACAATGGGTGGAGGCGAGAGTGTCGCTGCTGGCATCGCACCTTGGTGCCAAACTTTCAAGAAAAAAATTGCAGAAGTCTAACGGTGATTTACCTCCACCCATTGTCAGTTGACTGCGGTTGCCTGCCAATCTCGCGCTTTGGCGACTTCGTTTGCGCTCTTCAATCTGGGAGTTTCTCAACATGAAGGGTTCTAGGGACCATGGCAATATTTAGGACTATAAGGGGATTATGCAGCGGCCCTATTCGGGATTCTAGGGGGGATTATTTGCAAAAACTTCCACCTGAAGGACCTGGAGAAGGGACACGTAAGCCACAGACTTTGTGCTCTGCATACTGCACTTGGGAATTTCCATAAATGGGGTGCTCTCCTACAGGCCCCTAACATACTATAATCCTTGCTATAGGAATGCATCAAGTACTTCAAAAGGACTCCAAACGTCTAAGACGATGGGTACAAAAACATGCACCTGAAGAAGGTACAATGTTTTAGGAGTGATGGATCAACGTCACATGCACCCAGAAGGGGATCAAAGACGCCCCAAAAGCGACTGAAGTAGCCCGCTCAAAGTCCTAGTAAGGACCCCTCCTACCAATCACCCTGTTAAGGGATCAAGGGAGGGTGGGTGGGACAAGAAAAGCAAAAGCGAAGATGAAGACGTGGCTGCATTCAGAACCTTAGTGGGCCCTACACCAACCAACCATACAACTAAGATTTAAGAATGCATCAAGTACTTCAAAAGGACTCCAAACGTCTAAGACGATGGGTACAAAAACATGCACCTGAAGAAGGTACAATGTTTTAGGAGTGATGGATCAACGTCACATGCACCCACAATTTCTAGCACAGGGACCCACACAGCATGCAGACCCACTGTTTCATCGCAGCAAAAAGTCCAGAATCCGAGATCTGTGAGCAGATGCAGGAAACTCGAACTCCCTCGTGTCCCAGTTTTGGGATCGCGTCCAGCCGTCACTCAGGCCCAGACGACTGAGGCCGTCAGACGGGTTCGAGTGGGTGTCAACCCACTCCCACCATGTACGACAGCTGATAGCTGTGCGAAAGCATGCAGCTGCGAGGGCGACCTCATGAACATCATCCTCACGTGATGAAGCTGAGACAGCAGAAGACACGGCGTTAGCGTTGTCCACGAACCAAATCGCGTCAGTGTGCCTGAAGAAGGATTCCTCAAGCAGTGGTACCACAAGGGCTGCCAGTGTCTCGCCCATGAAGATCTGCTGCGTGCGCATTTTCCAGTCTGCAATGACCTCAGATGGAACCACACATGTTCCTCCGATTGGGCGAGCGGCGCGAGACGAAAAGAGAACCCACCCCAGTCTCAAAGTGCCATTCTCGAAAGATGCATCGGAATACACGGTCAAGATCGGGGACTGGTCCCCTAACACACGGATTTCCCGTGGTGCTGAGAACTGGATCATTTTGCACAAGGCATGAAGAACCTGACGCGAATAGTGATCGAGCTCCGGGCCACCATCCGGACCTTGCTGAAACATGCGCAGCACTGGGCCTGCAATCTTGCCGGAGTAACCGGACGGAAACCATGGAGAAAAGCGATTGCAGATCCCCCCGTAACTTGCCGGCCACATCCCTCTCCAAGCGCCCTGAGGACAAAACCTCGTGGAGAATCCCTAAGGCCTTACACTTGGTGAGGAACTTAGGCTGAAACCGGACCACCCCCGTCAACAGAGCATCACCGACATGCACTGATGTGCCCAAGTAATGACGATTTGCGGCAGGCAAGAAGCATTTCTGAGGCTGGGGGGGACTCCCGAGCAAGGAAAACACGAGGTGCAAACCTGGCCTGGAAACATCGGCCCCCAGGAGGAGCTCAAGCGACAGCTCATCATCAAAGTATGCAGCACACAAGGATGACGCACAGCGGCGAGCCGCCGCAACACCTAGCAGGGGGAGCCTGTTAAAGGCCACAACTGCCGCTTCCAAACCGTAGGCCAGTCCATAAAGGACCGTAAAGCGCCAGCCCTGCTTAGGCACAAAAATGGCTACCACACTGAGTGGCATATGCGACTCTTGCACAGGGTGGCCTCTATATGCATCAGGCAGGTCATCTGTTCCCAAGCGAACATTCAACCAGGGCGTCAACTCATCTGAGACATGCCCATGCACCTTCAACGCTTGAAAAACATCCCTGATGGATGAGGCCACGAAATCAACTGAGACAGTGTGAATAGCATTGTGCTCAGTTTTTCGGCAGTTGTCCACCAGGCGAGCCTTCCCATCGCCTTGCCTGAGCAGGAACCTTTCCATAGGCCGCCAGCCTCCTGGGCCGAAAAGGCAATCCACTTGATCTTTAGTCAAGAGGTCACTGCAAAAACCTTTATCCCGCTCAGCCAGGGTCTGAGCAAGGATATCATCTGCATACCTAGGGGGAGGCAAATGCAGAAGGTCGTGCACTGCTCGCTGAGCATCCCGCAAGAGCCAGTCACTAACACTCTCGGGTGGGGCTTCAGCTGGGGTAGGGACTAACCTAAAAACCCCCGAAAAGGCAACATCCCCAACAATCGGGAAGCCGTGCACAAAACAAGAAGCCTGTCCATGGTCTGGCCACCTGAGGAGTGCCGTCAGCAAGGCAACAAAAGCGGGATTCTTGGACGCGGCAACCTTTTGCGCGCACGGACACAGCAACTTTGCAAGGCACACACGCAACGGCTCAACCGCCTTTGCCAGGGACTTGAGCACTGCTCGCTGACGCCTAGCCAGAGCTGGCAGGCTGTCTTGCCACACTGCCACCGTGGATGCCACAAATTGGACGTCCTCGTCCGGCCACCGCACTGGACTGAACGGGGAATTGAGCTGAAGAGCAGCGGCCATATGACCCTCCTTTCCTAATCCAGGGGGAAGCAAATGGTCGAGGCCTTTGGCGTGCTCGGAGGAGTAGCGTTGCCCTGTGTTCCCTGCGAAGATCCGAGTGCGGGTCTTGGCACTAATAATGGCAGGCGGCAACAGGTGGTACTGAGCACCTCTCATGCGCTGCCAGGCAGGAAAGGCTTGCATCAAAGCCAGGTCACAGACCGCCAGTCTATGCTCACAAGAGTGCCAAACCCCTGAGGGCACGTGACATGTCCTGAACTGAGATTGCATGTGGCGGACCAGGTCCCCCGCGTGCATCAAATCAGGGAACGCTTCCAATTTTTTGGGCTCCTAAACTGTATTACAGATGCGCGAGTTCAGGGCTTCCTGAGGACCCGAGGGGATCGTGCAGCGTCCGTGACAGAGTTGGGGAATCATGGACATGAGGATCATGATTGTTGGGCTATGAAAACCGTTGCCCAGCAAACAATTCCTATCCCGGACCCTGTGTGCGTGTCTCCCTGTAACTGCGGTGGTGGCTGCTGCCGGCACACCCAGGAATTGACTGCGCTCTTCCGGGGATGGCTGCCTCCATTCCTGACCACGCCAAAGCAGACTATGGTCCTCATAAGAAGCCGGAGGGAACCTTCTTGCATCAGAGAAGAAGCGATCAGCCGCCTCAGGCGTGGTCTTATGAACCAGGTCAGATGGATGATAAAACTCCCGGGTGAGCGTGTGTGCTGCGGGTACCTCTCCCTTCATGACCTGCATGGGGAAACCATCCTCTAGGAAGACCCGGGAAGGAATTGGCTTTTGGCCAGTGTAAACAAGGAGTGCTGCAGCCTTGCCATCATGCTGATACACCCAGGGCTGAGGAGGCTCAGCAGACGAAGCATCCTTGGATTGGCTGGTTAGCCAATAGAGTCGGTCGCGGCTTGTCCATCCGCAGCATGCGGCATCTGAACGGACTGGAGGGCAGCCCAGCCAGGCGGAATACTGCTGGATAACGTCCTGCGGTGCACTAGCAACGTTCTCCAAAAAACTGATGATTTGCAATCCCTCAAAGGCAGGATGATCACGAAATGATGCTACCAGGGAATGAAGCACTTTAGGGGCCGAACCCCGCGGGTCAGACAACCCTTTCCGACTCTGCTGGCATGGGGAGCCCCCTCCAATTATGACGCCTCTGACCCGACGACGCTGGAGGAACGGCAGAAGAGATTCCACCGACACGTCAGCCACATCGTCAACATGTACCAGCGACGGCATGGTATGCTGAGAGCAGGCCCTGGCGATGGGAGAGGATTCAGCTGCCAGGCCATAAAAGTGGACTCCTAGCGCCAGGAGCGCAATGCATAGCCCAGAGAAGCCACGACCCTTGAGGTGCAGGAACATTCGGGAGCTGAGGCAAGTCACCTCCTCCCCTCCAGGTCACCGGCCTGGCTGATGCAAGGCGTGAGGCAAGAGAGGCTGGGTCAGACTCAAGCGTAGGCGGTGAATGCGATGAGCACTCGATGAGCCATGTTGCGAGCCTGCTGGGTTCCCTGCTGACACCTGCCTAGAGCACCCATCCCCTGAGGACAACGCTGGGCCCCGTTGCAAAACTTGCCTGGTCAGACCTTGCAAGTGAGGTTTAGGGCTAGGGGGACCGGCGGGTTGAGGTGAGGGGCGGGCCACAAAGGCCCACGATAAGCCCCAATCCGCCAAGCAACGCCTGTGAGGAGCTGAAAGCGAATCCAGGCCCGCAGGGGTATACGCAGTCATTGACCAGCGATCTCCTTGCCAAGGCATCGTGCAGTGCAAGTAGGATGGCGGGAAGGAATAACCCACAATCTTGGTGGTGACAGGGGTACCCCAAACCTCCTGTCCAGAAAGAGGGTCCGCCATACGCACAGATCCCCGGCAATCATCCTGAACAAGGAGTTGTCCTCCAGAGAAGGGGCCCAACGAAACAGAATGATTGAAGGACTGAGGCTCATTGGATGAGTCTCTGTGTGGTTCAACCCTGTGGTTGTGGGCAATGGCAATGCTCGCCCACGATTGGCCCGGGAAGACCCGTTGCAACCACTTATTAATGTATTGGCAGGTTCGAGGAAGGTTCCTGGAAGAGGGGGAGATCCCAACTAACCCCTTCTTAGAGAAACCACCCAACACAAAATAATGCACCTTGTCACCTGGACCCAGGGCCCCTGCACGACGGTTGGGCACAGGATGTGAAAACGCTGTGCGTAACAACCTGACACAAGACTCCTCTGACCAGTCAGCCCTCAGGAGGAGGTCCCCCGCCGTAGCTTCCGGGTCCAGGCCTTCAGGCGCAGGGTTGCTTTGCTCAGACGGTTTTGCGCCCATGGTGGCCTCAGGAAACTCTGCCGGAGGGGGCCTCAGAGGGGGATCCCTGCTTCACGATGACGGGTGCGTCATGCGGTTGTGGCTTTTGCTCAGGCAGGCACTGCCATCCGGAAGGCGGACGTCGCACCCATGAATGCTGTCGCAATTCTTCTTATTGCACCCTCTGGAATCATTCCACTCCTTGCAAATCTTACGGCCACCGCGGATCATGGAAATTGTCTGAACCCTGCGCTGCCCAGATGGTGCGGGAGGAGGTGTGGGGATATCATCATCAAACTTCCGCTTTCCACCTCTCGGAGTGGATGGTGCTGGCATCGGCTCACTCATCCGGGCCCCTGGCGATCTCCACTCCAAATGAGACTCACGGAGTGCTTCAGTCAAGGCAACTCCTGCCGTGAGTCCCCGTCTCACCTTCGCGCACATCGCCCCACGAGTGTGAAGGTCGTTCCGTTGGAGCCATGCCAGTGAGCCTGCCCCGTATGTGGATGTATGACGCAGAGCGAAGTCAGCATAGTGCATAGTCCAATGCAATGTTGAGAGGCATGCAAAGGCGATCCTGACCATCCAAGCAACGCTGGCGAAAATTCCCACACCATGCCCACGCATAAGCAAGGGTCCTGAGGCGGAGGTAGTACTCGATAGTGTTCTTAGGTGCTGAGGATGAATCCTTGGAGAACTGGAGCACCACCCCTGAGTCAAGATTGATGCGCTCCTCGTCAAGAGGGGTAGAGCCGCCCACAACTGATTTCACCTTCCTGAGGTCCAAGAGAGTGAGCTGCCTTCTGCGAAGCTCCCGCCAGATACGCCCACGAAGGCTGTCTGAGGGATCAAGATGGGCTTCGATCTGGAATCCGTAGCTTGACTTCCAATCTTTATCCAGCTGCTGGAACTGGTTCTCAGGGATCGGCTGATCAAAGTCTGCATTGTCCGATTTTTCCACTGCCTGGGACTGTTGGATGGCTGCTTGGCCGCTTTCGTACGCAGCTTTCAACCGGGCCAAGGCGATCCTGTTGTCCTTGAGCTCCTGGCACTCGTCGGCAAGTTCCTTCAGCGAAGCTTCCCAACGGGTGCTGTCAACTACATAGACATAGTCATCCAAAGTCTCAATGCTGTGCTTCTTAAAGAAAGCCTCAGACCAAGCTGTGGCAACCCGAGCCAGGCGCATACAGGATGCAAGGCCTCTGTCAGAGGCTTGAATGTCAACCTGATGTGATGCAGACATGGCGGGCAATGGAAGCCTACACAGGGGTACTTGAACAAAACTGCGCATGTGTGTTCATCCGAACATCTCCCGGACAGTGTTGGTCAAGGTTGGCACAGCAAGAGGGAACGGCACAGCAAATGGCTGCACCGCGCACTCACTCTTTTGTAATGCCCATCCTGTCCCGGCAAAGCACAGTCCCGGGGAGTAGCACGCCCCTACCTAGGCAAGAGACATCAATCTAACTCCTCCAAGAAACTGCCCCCTGCCCTGTCACGGGACCCAGCGGCATGAGAAGAAACAGCCTCTCACCTGGACCTCCGCTGGTGTCGACTCCAGGTCTGCAAGTCGAGCACACATGACGAGAGTGACCACATGGCGGCGCATCCAATGTTGGGGCTCCCAAAGGCTTGGAGCAGGCAAAGCCGCAGCCGCGTGCACAAGGCACTGAGCACCACCCCCGAACCACGAAGTGCTGGGCTCGCAAGGATCTCGATAGGCGTACCCGCAAAGGAAGCCGCCAAGGAAGATTGCCATCTTGCGGGGGTGAAGGGCCGAGCCTGTGGCACACTAGGCACATGTGATGCCTATGTTCACGGGAAGCACCTCGTGCAAGGGGCCTGCCACACGCATAACCACAGAAGCCTCCACAGGGTTGCCTGCAATGGCCCACGATGGTGCATCCACGGCGCCTCAACTTGCGAGGCAATTTCCAGGACACAGGCTCCCTGAGCGGCACGTGTGACGTAGAAGATGCCGGCAATGCAAGCTCCGCCATGACGCGAGGGCCAAAGGGAGGATTCACTCCTGTGTAGGCCAACGGGCTGCGGAGAGAAAAGCAGTTGATTGACTTGCAATTGCGGGGCATGAGGCCGGAGAATCTACCATAGACTTTTCCAGAGCGCATTCAGATAGATTGAAGTGCCTTACGCAGTCTACTGGGCATTCGGGACATGCACCTCTGGCAGGCACTGCGCACATGCCCAGCAGCAACCCCTGTGCCTGATGCTGTAGGGTCCTGAAAGAATGGCTGATCCCTGCAGCACGGGACTGGCCTGCCTTCCGTGTCCCTTTCCTTAAGGAAATGTGTTTTCTGCCTCTGCTTAATCCATTCAGTCTCCTGAACCGGCACAGAATCTCACCACTCGGATGCCTTGATGAGGAACTATCGTCATGGGCCTCACTGTGCCCGAGGCACTGCAGCTGGGGACAATGTTTTGCAGGGGAGGTCACAGGACTAGAAACCCCTAAGAACCCAGGCCACCTAAGGGTGTCAGGGGGAAGCGTGGCGTCAGTGGCATCCTTTGACATTGGATGCTGCAAGACAGCCTGCACCACACGGGATTTAGCGCGCATACAGCAAGCACACGCTCACCTGAGTAATGCGTTGACATCAGGTCGGTACGGGTATGCTTGGGTGCAGATGCAGAGGACGCGCCTCCAGAAGGAAGCTCAACCCAAGATCCGACCGCCTGACAATCTTGGGGGGACATATCCAGCATCTGCGCACCTGTGGGCAGAAAACGACGCAGGCGATTGAAGCCAGCCACAGAAGCCTGGGCCGGTTGCAGTCCACACCTGCAAAGTGCACCCCGGAACAAGTCCAGAAAACGTGGGCCGCTTAGCTTCCGATCCAACAGAAAAGGAGTGTCCTCGGTCAGTTGCCAAAGATCGTCACTTCGCAGTCTGATGGCCGGCCACAAGAAAGGAGTATCCGGCAGCAGCTCTTCCTGGAAGAAACGACGCAGCTCGGCGACCAAATCAACACCTCCGAACTTCAGGGCAGGTGTGGCCCATTTATACGCCGGGCGCACACCCTTACGGCGAGACTTGCCCTCCGAACACTCAAACTCCAGCCAGAACCCATGGTCCTTGTGGAGCACGGATCGCTGAAAGTGAGCAAAACGTATGCATGACACTGCTGCCTGCAATACAAAGAGCATCAAGATGCGTGGGGTTCCTGTAAGCTCTGCGGCGATGCGCAACAAGTTGAAGAATTTCCATGGTTGGAGTTCCGCTGCTTGTCTGGATGTGTGTCCAAGACTGTGGAAGCGAAAAGGCTTTATCATGAAATGATCCACAGGAAAAGGTGCAGCCAGGTTCAAGTGTAGCCACCTCAGCGCCTGAAAAACTGCACTTGCGGCCGTCGGACCGCCAAAGCTCACAGAGCGCAGAAAAGCAGCAACATTAGCAGGTGTTAAGTTACGCGGCGACCAGGCCTGCTGTGCACAAAAAGTCTTCCAACGCTTCAGGGTGGCGGTCAAAGCTGCAATTCGTCTTACGGATAGACGCCCCACAGCAACCATAGCCAGTGTTGTAGCCCGTGCAACTGCAGATTCATCCGACATGTCAAGGGATTCCAGACCTATTTCCGCAATGACAAGAAAAACATCGAGAGCCAAGCAGAAAAGTGCACGAACTTTCAGCTGGCGCCGTTCGTCAGTAGCTGCGGCACTGGTTGCATTGGAATCCGAGACAGTGAGCACAGGCACGTCCGGGCCAACAAAGCGCTGAGGAACTAACAACTTGGCCTTAGACTGAGGTCGAGCAGCTACAGGAGGCAGAGCACGCTTCTCCGATTTGGGAGCAGAATAAGCTGACTCACGCTCCCCTGCTAGTTGTCTGACCTGCGCCCGACTATCTTGCAGCGCCAAACGACAAGCCCTAGTGTAGAAATCAGCGACCTCCAGCGCCAAGTCGGCTGAACATTCCTTACCTGGGCCGTTAGACCATTCGCGCTCCATAGCCGCCGCATCTGCCCAGAGGTGCTTAACATCCTGACATGTCTGCACTCCCAATGCTGACAGCCAAGATCTCACAGAAGCGCGCTGTTCGGATAGCAAATCCCGCAAATGATTGTCCATGGCTCTCTAAATCCGCCCCTGCTGGTTGTCTTCGAGAAGAACAGCCCACCAGGCGGGACAAGAAAAGCAAAAGCGAAGATGAAGACGTGGCTGCATTCAGAACCTTAGTGGGCCCTACACCAACCAACCATACAACTAAGATTTAAGAACTCCCAAAAGGGACTCCTGATTTTTGTTTGACAACCCTAAAGACTTGAGCTGCACAGCAACATGCTGAGCCTCAGGCGCGCAGCCTTCAGCCCTTGTGCAGGCCTCTTTGTTGCGCAGCTCACAGGTCTTGCTGCTGGCCTGGTACCTGACCAATTGTCAAGGCGGCAAAACCCAGATTCGGACAGACACTGGATGATACGCAAACTCCCGGAACCTCCAAAGATCCAAGCACCACAGCGTTCCTGGAGCTTACGTACTGTTCTGCCTGGCATTTTACCCTTTCTTGTTGCAATTGTGATTGTGAGTCCCAATCCTCTTCACTGGCGGCGCACTGAACGGACTCGCAGCGCTGGTCCTCGCTGCAAAGGGCCCGGCAGGCAGCCAGACTTGCCACACCTGAAACATCTGCAGAAGTACGCCATCTTTTTATGAGGAGCCTGGGAATGCTATTAAATTGAAACCATCTTGCTCGTGCTATTCATGGCCAGGATACATGTTGGTAGTTGTGGCAGAGACACCAGGTCCTTTGGACAATCTGAAGGGCCGGCCACCAACCCACGCTGTGTATTCTGGGGGCTTTAGGGCTGAAGAAACCGCCCGTAAATCCAAAAGCTGCTTCCTCCTCTCTCTGACAGGAGGTTGTCACTGTTCATGTGTCCTTGTTTATTTATGAAGTGCTCTCCCAGGGTGACAAGAAGCCATTTGAGCCCTCACGAGAAAGGAAGCCTTTTGGACCCCGAAACTCCAACATGTGAGCCGCAAATATGGATCCAACATGTGAGGAAAAGCGCCACCAACGGAGCCATAGTCTGAACTCCTAGTATCCCCCTTAATAACCCTATTCCGTCCCCTATGTAATCCCCTATATGACCCCCACAGTTTAGACTATAGCTCATCTAGTACCAATCTACACAAACCCAATATATACCCTATGGCAATGTTTTCTTTTCCATTATTCCCATATAGCCCCAATATATTCCCTACTAGCCCAGTACCAAAACCCTAAACCCTGCGAGCCTTGCTTGGTCGAGAAGATGTCAGACGGGCAGCGGAGCTGTTGCGGGTCGGACCAAGCCAGAGCCTCACACGCAAGTGATTCACAGGAGCTATAGTCTTAGCGCCTAGCATCCCCTTAATAACCATTATAGTTTAGGGTTCAGGTTTAGGGTCTTAACTCCAAGTATCTCCCTTAATAACCCCTATAATGTAGGGTTTAGGCGGTTTAGGTTTCCTAGTATCCCCCTTAATAACCCCTATAATATAGAGCTTAAGGTTCAGGGGCTAAACTCTTAGCATTCCCCTTTATAACCCCTATAATAGTCCCCTATATAATCCTGTATATGCATGGCGCCACATCCCACGCAACGTGGCCTTACACAGAGGCATGTGTCTCCAACAAGGACGGATGAATTATGAAAGCTCCTGAAGAGGGCCTCTTGGTGAAGCGGTGGCGGTCGCGGATGATTGGGTACAAGAATTGCCCCGCCATCATGCAGGCCTAGGGGCTTCGGAGAACTGGGCCAGAAGGTGATCCAGATCTGCGTCAGTCAACGCCTCAAGGAATCTAAGTCTCGGATGGCTCCTAGATCCATCTGAGCTTTGATGCCACGAAATCATGGAAAATGCTGGCTGTTCTGGGGCGAGGGCGCCGTCCCAAAGCTGCACCTGGGCTGTGCTGCGTGGCCATGGCCATGCGGCAACTCTAGCCAGAAGCTACATGGATGCTTCGGGGCATTTGCCTACTAAGCCCCAGGATACGAACAGCCCCTAACCTGGACTCACAATACCTAGAAACTGGCCGAGTCTTAACATCAGCTTCCCCCAACCCGCCAAACTACAAGCAGGATCCTCATCGAAGGGCCCTGAACTTGACAGACCCACAGGTAGCAAGTCATAATATCTCTCTCTTCACCCTGACCTGCAACCCAAAGCACGCATACACACAGATCCCACTTCCCACTGAAAAGCCTAAACCCTCAACCCTGCATAACAGAGTAGTTTCCATTGTCATTTCCATTATCCCTATACTCTAAGGGATTTGGAACCCCAGTAGAAATTAGAATTTCAGCTAAATATTAGGATTCTAGGTAACAGAAATTAAAGATTACTTTCAGGAACCTTGTTGTATATAAGCCTAATACACAC